>JAOANK020000017.1:1268176-1288588 GCA_026257165.2 Telfairia occidentalis
ACCTTTTTAAGTTTGTAATTAAACTTTTGCTTTTTTCTATCATCTCTTCATCTAACCTAGTAATTACACATCATCCAACAAAAGAGTGTTTGACAATATAGTGGCAGACAGACTTTGTAAATGGGGGTTCCTAAGTTTGAACAAGAGTGAATCTTCTCATTTTCTCAATTTCTCATTCTCCTGGCCAGCAATTAACAATCAGGGAAAAGAAAGAAACACAGCAAGTAGATATTAGATTAGCTTAGTAAGCAAATGCATGGAACATCAACTACTTTCTTCCCATTAAGAAAAGACTTCACTTTCCATGATTCTCTAAGCAAACAGAAGAGTACATACTGCAATAAAGATGAGAGAGGAAGATTCTTAACGTTGGACAATGTCAAATTGTCTTTGTTTGAAGTCTCCTTGGATCATGCTGGAGCAGACGCTGGTGTTGGAGCAGCTGCAGGTGGTGGTAGAGGTGTGGATGTCAAAGCCGGTGGCGGAGCAATATCCGGGGTTGCTGCCACTGGTGGCAGTGGTGGCGGCGGTGGTGGTGGTGTTGATGTCAACGTCGGTGTTGACGGTGCAGGTAGCTTGACAAGAAGAGATGGGAAATCAAGCACCACAATCTTGTCAATGGCTGCACTGAAAGTGGGACAGAACTCGAGATGCTTAGGATGGGTAAGAAATGAAGTGATGCCTTCTTTGTTATCAAATGTCATTGAGAGGACGTGGGTGAAGCCTTGCGTCAGCATGTCTTGGCCTTCCCCATCATGTCCCCTGTCCAAACCAAGCATTATTTGCATTATCCATTCCAACAACATTAATTAAATGTTTTCAAGAAGATTTCAGTAGGTTCATAGTATATCTCTAAAACCACTGTTTATGGGTTTATAATTTTGAATATAACAAGGAACTTCAATCTTCTTTTTTTGGATGATGTAAACATAGATCAAGTAATCAAGTGTCAGTGACTCTCAGTGTCTTTATGATTGGTTTGAATCCATTACAGAATATTATACCAATTTCTCAAGAATCCATTAAAAGGTTCACTAAGCTCATGCAGTAGAATCCAAGAGAGATGGTAATGGTATGGTAGCTTGACAAAAATTGATTATGTTTTTCAGTTCAAATCCCAAAACTTGTTTGAACAGCGATAGAATGCATGAGTGGAGGGAGTGAGAAAGGGAAAGGAATTTAAAGGGGGAGATACCACTCGAAGGACTTGACAGAGTCAATATCAGAAACCACCTTCTCCACTTGGTCCACAATCTCTTCCACATTCACACCCTCCTTAAACTTGGCAATGACAAGGTGCTTGAACTCAACCATGGCTGCCTACAAACCACTCACTCACTCAGTCTCTGTAGTGGTGAAATGGGGACATTGAAGAAGAGAATTTATACACAGACATTTTATCAAACAGTTTGGCGTCAAGTTGGAGAGTTTTTGGTTTACCTCTCTGAACGCTGACACACTACCACGTTCCATTTTCCCACTCGCTTTTGCAGCAATCAATCACCTAAAAATGGCTATGGCTATTGCTTTGTTTTGACTGCATCTACTCTGCAAAAGGATTAAAGGAAAAAGGACCCACGAGTCGGCAGCTTCGGCGCTGAGCCGCACGGTTGTGTCTGTCCTCCGCTCCTGCTGTGCTTGTACCCTCTCCCATACTCCTCCATCAACCAAATTTTCCACGGAAGTTCCCATCAAGATTCGAATTTCTGATCTCTTCATCCAAGAGTTTTTCCTATTAAATTAGTTTACATTATAAAAATATCTCTTATTATTTTGTAATTTATTTCAAAAATACTATACTGTCAAAACATTCAATATTACCCTTCAACTTTGTTAAATATTTCAAAACTACTCTTGAATCAAAATTTTGAACAGAACTTCCTAGAAAAAAAAATGAGATGACACTCAACATCAGCTCACACCAGACACCTATGGGCAGCCACCTCATGTTTCTGTGAAGTTTTTAACATAATTTTGATTTAAGAGTAGTTTTGAAACGTTGAGTAAGATTGAAGGGTAGTATTAAAATTTTTTAAAGTGTAAGGATATTTTTAAAATAAAATATAAAGTACATGGGTATTTTATACAATTTAACCCTTAAATTACCAAAATCGTACTTTTTGTAATGCACTTATATTTGGTCCAAACTTTAAAAAAATTCTATATTAGATTAGTTTGATATGTGAACTTGGAGAGTTTGTGTCTAATAGTTTCTTTGATTTTAAGAACTATTCAAATGTGTGAATATGTGTTTGAGGTGTTTATGAATGATTAAAAATGCCTTTTTTTTCAAAAAAATTAGTGTTTGATTAAAATTTTAAAGTCCGCTTTTACCCATTAAGAGTGGTTTCTCAAAATTTTCTCATAATTAAATGTGGTTGGAACATTTTAAAGAATAGATAAAAAAAAAAAACATTTAACGAGCTCTCAGATAAAGTATATAGCTATGTTTTTTTCTTCCCAAAAGTACTTGTTTATTTAACAATTACTTCGCTAATTTTTTTTTTCAAAACTACTCACGAATTGCTAAATTTTCAATGTTGTGGCTAATAGGTTTTTTAGCTTAAAAAAGTATCTAATAAATTCATAAAATTTATTTTTGTATTAAGTCTCTAAACTTTACAAAGTGTCTCGTAAGTAAAGAATTTATTAGACACAAAATTAAAAATTTAAAGACCTATTAAATGTAATATTATTATGAGAAGTTTAGAAACCAGTTAAATACTTTTTGTTGGAAACTTATTAGACAGAACCATTAAAGTTCAGGGATCAAAGTTACGTTAAATTATATAAAATACTCATGAATTTTGTAGTTAGTTTGTGTTCATGTCATCTTCCACGTAGGATGTCATGTTGGCAGTCACTCCAATTTTTAACAGAGTTTTAGTCTAAGAGTAGTTTTGAAATATTTAACAAAGTTGAATGACAGTATTAAAACTTTTGAAAGTATAGAGTTTTTTTTGTTTGTATAATTTAACCCCAAAGTTATAATTTAACTAAAATTCAATTATACATTTGATTTTTTTAATTGCAATTTTATATTGAGTTTTTATCATAATACCATTAATTATAACAATAATTGAAACAACTGTGGATTGATTTTTTATTTTTATTTTTAGTTCAACATTTGTGGAGATGAGAGATTGAACCATCGACCTCTGCAATAGTAATACATGTCTTTATCTACTGAGTTCAGATTGGCAACTATGGATTGGTTTAATTAAACATGTAAGATATTTCATCATAAAAAAATCTTGTCAAATTATCTATTCTTTGAGTTATTCCTCAATCTTGTCTTCAACCAGTTAAATTATATTATTTTTTTCAATCAAATCTTATCACTAAACAAAAAAAAATTAGTTAAAAAAATTTATACGACTTAAAAATATTTTTTATTAATTGAGTTTGACAATACTTCGTATTTAATATTATGAAAAGCATTTCTTCTAGAAAAAATGAAAGTTAAATTTTATTTTTAGCCATAAACTTTCAAATTTATCTTGATTTGATACTTAAGGGAGTTATCTAGAAACAAAAATTTGAAAACAAGCAATATCAATGAAAATAGAGTTGTATATTATATTTTCAAATAGGTGTTTCGCAACAGATTTATAAATGAGATCTCAATTTAAAAAATTGTTCAGGTGTGTTTAGCAATATTTTAATAAAAAATAAAATAGTAATTTTATTAATTAAATATTTAACTTAATCTCAAATATGATTAATTAGTTTATTAACAAGCATTTTAAAGTATTATATAATTTATATTATATTATATTATATTTTTTACAAAAATAAAATAAGTTTATAGTATGAAATAATGTTTTTATCATAGTTTTTTTTTTCCCTTTTAAAGTGTAATTCTCAAATATGAAAATACTGACAACATAAAAATATTGTTTTTAGAATTTTTACTATTTGGATCACATAATCCATAGATCCATGAAATTTACTAAATGAATTTATTCTCGACCAAACAGACCCTAAACTTTTCAATGTTTTGTTTATTAGTTTTTCTACCTATTTTGTTGTAAATATGATAATCAAATAAACTAATTGATGCATCATGTCAACATCTTGTTGATGTTGTTTAACGAAAAAAACGGTATTTAATGAAAAAAAACTAAACCTCATTCAAAACTAAAGAAGTTTTAGATTAAATTTATAATTGAACTTTTTCTATGAAAAAATACTTATTTATATCCAATATATGCAATAAAAAAAAAAATTAAATTGTTTGCTTTCAGAATTGAGCATTATTGAGTGTGATAATTTTGGAAAGTTTGTAGTGACTTGACTTCAAGGGCAGAGTGTACTATTTTTTGGGGGATTGTTGGGTTGAAAAGAAAACCATTGCAGCAAGTAAAACATATCCCACACTCAATTATTCACTCTTTTCCACTTTCACTTTCACAAATTTCTTCAAATCAAATCTCAATTTCCATTTTTCAAATACACCAATCTCTAACTACTATAGCATTTAACTCCAAAATCTTATTTTGATTTTTCGTATTCTTCTTGTCCCTAAACTTAAAGATTAAAATATACTTTTGGTCTCGCCATTGATATTCATGTAAAATAATGCATGTAACACAAAATCTTATGTTACACCATGTCTTATTATGTCATATATAATGTTACATGTATTGGGTGTTGTATCGAGTTTGATAATCAATGCGACTTGTATTCAAAGGATTTGATATCGATAAAAGAAGTAAAGAGAGAGGGATACACAAGTTTATCAATTTTGTGTCATCAACGTTGTTGTTTTAAGTGTTTTTAGTTAGAAAGTTTATTAAAGCCTCTAATCTTCTTCCAATTTAAGAACAATTATGAAAGAATCTATCCATGGAGAAAAATGAAGGAAAGAAACCATTGAACTCATCTTGTTTGCTTTGATGAAATTAAAAATTTCACAGCAATTAATTGACTAAATTTTATTTTATTTTTAGTTCAACAACATGTAAGAGTGAAAATTCGAACTCACATTTGATATTGACTAATCTAAGTATATGGATAAAGTTAGATAAACCTCATATGAGATGCAAACATAATATACCTTAAACTATTAGATTTTTATTTTTATTTTAGTTTAACAACATGTGTGGGTGGGGAGATTCGAACCAATGACCTCTTAGTCAGGGAGATATGTCTCTAATTAGTTGAACTATGCTTAGTTTGACACTTTAAATTATTAGATAGAAACAGTATATATTTAAAAATTAAGCTATATCAATACATCCATAATGTTATTTGAATAGTAGTTTTACACCATCTTTAAATATTAATCTAAACATCATTTATTTCAAATTCATAAAGATCATATCAAATTATGTACTGATAGAGCATTAATCTAAAAATCCAACTAGAATTTTTGTAATAATTGGTTCATTATGTAGAACTTTCACTAGGTAAGTAGGTCAAATGGATTAGGTTGGGTCAAGAGTACTCCATCTTGTTCTTCTTTAGTTCCTCATTTCAGTCAAAAGTGTTAGTTGAGAGCTCTTTCTAGCTATTTTTGCACCTTTTTATATATATATAGATCAAAGGAACATATATCATTATGTATATACAATAAATTCTCATCAATATACATGTATATATCATAGTTATTAACATTTGTGTAAAAGTACCTTTATTTTCTATCTCACTAATTCAAATCTTAGCAATAACTTGACCTTGTGCATATATATATATATATATATATCTATGAGTGTTCAGGCCAAGTTGCTTGCACTTTGAATGTGAATAACTATAGTTAACTTCATCCCATTTGTTGAGTGCTCCTTTTCATACCATGAGTGTTCAAACCAGCTCCCACACTCCTCGAATGTTCAAAGAGTGGTTTCCATACCTTGTAGTCTCTTTTACCGAATCATTTTCATTAGATTCAATTATTTGGTTAACTCCATCTCATTTGTTGCTTTCACTTCAAGGGTTGATACAGAATCCTTCAATGGATTAGGAAGGAAATTTTGTTACCTCAATATCAATTGTATCTTCTTTCTTGGCCCCAACTTTTGTTTTTTCAATATTAAAGAGGAAAACAATTCAAACCACCGGTTAAGGCTCCTAAATGACTGCTGAGTGATAAAGGAGGTAGTGGTGAAGAGACAACCCAGAGGTCTACAGATCTATGGGAGAATATAGACCACAACGAGGAGATTAAAAAAACAAAATTAACAAATTTTAAAAAGAAAAAAAAAAAGAAGGAAAAAAAACCTATTGTACCAGAACACAAGAAAAATTTTCAAAAACCTATGATACAGCAAAGACCCCACCTAGCTACAAGAAAAAGAACAAATGCATCCTATTCATTCACGCCTCTACAATTTTTCTAAAGAAAAAGTAACTATCATGTTGATGTAGAAAATTTAAGCTTTCCATAGAACAAGTGATTAAAAAAAGAAACTTGGAATAAAAGGTCTGGAAAGGAAACCACTCTTTGAATTCCACTACCCAAAGCAAAAAGTAGAGATTCTGCACGAACAAAAAACTGTAAAATCACTCACTGTGAACAAAAGGGTGACAAACTTCCTTAGAACAAACCACATACCAATTGGAGAATAAGAAGTGCTAACAGAGGCCAAAGAAAATATGAGCAGTTTGTCCATTACAGTTGAGAGGTTAAGGCAGGTTCAAGAGAAAGTTCCCTTATTTTCAAAGTATCTAATTATACCCTTAATGCAAATTCTTGAAGTAGAGGAGAGTAGCCCAACTTTTAGCTTCCTAATAAAAAAAAAAAAGCCATCTAAAACTTGGATTCTAAGTACAGCTTTGAGTGCTTTGAATCTTGAAGGAAAGGTGTTATTAAGTTATAGAAAGCCAAGGCATTCTTGAGGAGTATGGAGGGGTGCTTATCACACAATCTGACTGTACTGACTAAACTAAAACAACACCATAAAAACTACACAACATAACAAATTCAAAAGGCTCCAGCATAATAGAATCAGATACATTCATACTATTGAAAGAGTTCAAATTGAAGCTGAACTTAGCAGTATTCGTATAACTCCCACAAATAACATGCTATAAATAAATATTTTAGCATAAGAATTATAAATAGTAGCACAGAAGGGACCAGAAGAGGGAGCAAAAGAATCAGAAACCAACACAAAGATCATATTAGACTAGACTAGGCTTATGCAGTTCGTTCTATAAATGGTTAGAAAATCTCAATCCATAAGCGTTACTCTTGAGGTAGTAGCTGTTGTAGCAAGGAAAACCCTTGACACTTCTTAAGCCGAGAGACTCGTTTTCGATGTGTGCGACCTTGATTGTGCTGTTCCCATTCATGTGCTCCTCTTAGGACTTTATTCCCACAAGCCTGTACAAACAATGCATGTAATTTGCAAGATCAATTTATGGGAGTTGTTCTTGAGAGATTGTTTGCCTCTTGTAAACGTTTTAAAAGAACTACTTTCGGGAGTATGTTTTCAAGATTGTATTCTAATTTCCTTTTTATTCCTTTTTGTGTTAATTACTCTAACAAAATAGTAAATAAAATACATGAAACAACAAACTATTGCTCCTTTTTTCAGATTTTTACTGTTTATTCTCTCATAAAAATTCTGACAGCAAAATCAAAGGATTATTTTGTAGCAGAAGAGTATCTCCAATTTTCAAATGCAAAAGAAAATTCCTTTGAGACAAATCCAATATATATTACCTGGCATATATATTGTGTCCACATGTCTTTTTTAATTGTTAGCCCAGAACTACATGGGGTCCCTGGCTCAGTAGCTGAATAACCATCTTCGAGGAAAGACATAATTATCTGAACTGCAGGTTCAACCACTTGTGCAGTCCATGAATCCTCAACTTTGCCTAACATTTGAAATTGCAAATGTTCAAGATAATAGGTCAGGAAGGGGAACCTTATAAAAAAACTAATGGATTAACTAGTGAGTTAAGATTAAAACAGAAGTTATACATGATATATATTCGGTGGCATCAACGTAGTGTATCTTCCATCCAAACAAAGTTTCCAGCCTCTTTAGCTGCCTCCTCTGCAACCAATAAAGCTTCATTACAAAAGATATTGAAGGTAAACATTTTTCGACTTTGTCCAGTCATGCATAGCTTCTGCTTCATTTGCCACCAAAATCAGGTTGATAATCGATGTGATAATAATGAAGGTGGATTGTAAAGCAAAAAGACAATTCCAAGAACTCTTTTCAACCTTGCCACGATGATCTCAGCAAAAATAATTATTAATTCATGCACCTAGACTGCTGGGCTTATAATTAGAGACCTTAGAAGCATTGGTTTTTTCTGAAAACTACTTTAAAAGAAAGAAAGCGAAAGATATTGGCAACTTCAAACAATTATTTTTTGAAAAACAAGAAATAAGAAACAAATTGGTTATTAAACAGGCCCTAAACCTACCATATCAATAAGCCAGCATAAATCATGGAATGCCTTCCTAATTTTTATCCATATTCACATTTGAAAAACATGTCTTCTCCTCTGACAGAATCACGTAGAAAAAAAAAGAAAGAAGGTTAATAGGTAGATATTCACACACCTGACGACGAACCAGTCTTCTAGTATTCAACTTTACATTATCTATGGCTTCTTTCAATAGCAAACTGGATTCGCCCTCACTAGGTGAATTTAGGATTGACCTCATATTCTCTTTCAAAATCTCATTACAGTCCATTGAATTTCTTAGATTAAGCCCATGACTATCTTCGTCACATCTTTCTTCAAGTATATAATATCTCAAAAACTCTTCAAACTCCCGAACACCTATAGCTTGACGCAATCCTCTAGTAAAGTTTGCATTCGGATTGAAAATGTCATAGACCTCATCAAGTAATCCAGCAGCCACCATGTTATCAACTCTAGAATCAACATGTCGGTCAAGTTGTGGAACAGATGCATCGACACATATCAAGCAGCAATCGTATCTGAAACTATCAGCTTGACCCCAATTCTGCCCTGCCACATGCAATATTACACCATGTATTAGAAATATGGGCGTGGCCCATTTAAAAGAAGAATAATGAGTCTGAAGAAAAGAAACCCATTTAAATGTCCGAGCATCATGGAAGAAATAAAAGGAGGTATAAAAGAAGATTCAAACCTCAGCAGCCCTTCCTTGAAAAAGTGTGCTGGGAAGAACACCAGTGCGGTAATACAAACTCAGGTACTGATTTATCTGCAACATATTCAATGTCAATTGAAAAAATCAAAAGCCATCTAGGATATTCAGTTGAATTATGCAAGATTTCCTAGTGAACCATATGAAGATACTATAGGTTTTTGTGTCATGCATCGTGAAAGGAAGAGGGCATTCAATGGCAGAAGCATGAGCAACAACATACTGACTAATATTGGGCACTGAAACTTTAACAGAAAAAATCTGCTAAACCAATATAGAAACTTCCCACATTCTTCGTTAGTTTTAAGGCTATGGTACTTTAGACCCTTCACTTCGCCTCAATTTCAATCTGGTTACTTAACTTGAACAATTCACTGCAGTCCCCAACTGTCATAAAGTGCTGAACTGGCATAATATTCTAGAAGCCTATGGACAAAGAAGACTGACCCTAGAAATATGGGTCGTATTTACACTTCTATTAAAAGATAAACAAAAAAGAAAAGAGAACTCAGGGAAGTACAAAGATTCAACGCCTATTTCCTGATAAGAAACACTTCACTAAGAAAAAGGATAAATAGAAGGAAGAGGTATAAGGTGTCCCAGTGCCTCTCTAATGACAAATTTGAGTGTAAAAACCTATGCAATGATTCTAAAGAATACATTAGAGAAAATATACAATAGACGTCAATCGAATGCCAGAGAAACCACTTAGATGCTCAGAAGAGAAGGCATTTTAAAATTCAAGAAAAACTCCAGTTCTCAACCACTCGTCTTTAGTGGGGAAATCGCATTATTCTAAAACTTGGTAGCAATGATCAAAGATAATTCCCTTAATAACTATACACCAGCCACTAGGATAACAATGTAACTCAAATTAATCGTTCAAGTATAAAAGAATAAAGACGTAACTTCTTGTCATATTCATAAGAAGGATTACACATAATATAAGCTGGCAGCCTCACCTTTCTGTGGTTGTTAGGATGGATTCTGTTACCTGAAACTGGATCAATCTCTTTAAGATGATTATGGTCATACTTCAAAACACCTCTTCCCTCATCCAACTCAATATCCAGCAGTTCATCTCGTGGAAAAACATGAATAAAAAAATAATTTAGACTTAAGATCCATATGAAATACTATTGAACCAGTAGAGTTAGTAATTACCAGAATCACTGGAGCAACTTCCACCAATGTTTCCCGCAGAATCATCCAGAAGAAATGGGCTAACAAGAGCCTGTATGAAAAATAGAAGCTGGTAGCTTGATGTAATAAAATGATATATACGTGAAGCCCAAAAAAAGTGTGTGCTTAGTAGTTAAACATGAAGTCTCGATCTCGCAAAGGAAGATCACAAAAAGTAACTTTACTAATTATGATAATCTAGAGGCTATTTGGATATTTTCTATAAAATTGTTTTAAAAAAATTGTATTACAGACCAGTATTTTAAAAAATATGCCTGCTTTTTTTTAAACAGTACTTTGGAAAAGTATTTGTTGTTTTTTTTTCTTTGCTTTTATTCTTCTGCATAATAATTTCAACACTTAATGCGTTTAAATCAAGTTATACTTAATAAACAATAATGATTATATAAATTCAAAAAACAAAAAAAAAACACATGAAAATAATTAGACACCGTTGGCCAAACCACCCATTGGTGAATTTCCAAGTTGTTAAGATTTAATCCAAAGTATTGAAGTGTTGAAACATTTCACATTCTTAATATTTCTCCCACTAATAGAAAATTTAGGGTTAGAGGCGAAATGGCGTTTGTGGGTATATTCGGAGATGGAATTTGAGATTCCCGTGAAGTGTTGTGGAGAGACATGGAAGAGAAGAGTAGACCTAACGGCCATGGTTAAAAAATAAAGCAATCCAAAATGGCCTCACGCGCTCCTCTACTCCCTCACCCGCCCCCAACCTATCCATCTTCAACCTCGGCGGATCACCCATGCTTAACCCTCGCTTGAACCTCACCGGATCCCCTCTCAAAGGATGCAAAGTCTGCTTGATCGCTCATTCTCTTTGGAGAGAAAACACTATTCCCTCCGTAAAGAATCCATCAATAGTTATAGAGTCACAGAAGCTACTAGAGACAGATCTTTCTCCCTATTTCTTCATGGTGAAACCATTACCTGGCTCTCAACCGCCCTATCCTCTTTGCTAAACGCTCTGCTAAACCAAAAGTTCGTAAAGAAGACAAGAACGAAGGATTAATACCATATGGGTGGAGAAGTTGGCAAACCGAAAAGGCCACTACATCGAAATTGCTGGATTGGGACTCAATGGAGGATTGAACAAGATTATCATCCCTATTGGAGAGGACAGAAGAGGATGGAGACTCTTTCTTGATCTCATCAACTCTGCAACCACCCCAAAACAAAAGTTCACAATTGTGGATCCTTCTTTAAAACAGCTGTCTGTAAAACCAAACACAATATTGTCTAAAACCCCTTTCCAAAACAAAGCAGTGCCTCCATCCACGCACGGGTCAAAAAAAAGAACTAGCCAAAACACTTATAGAAGCCACGACCATTGTCATTCGAGAACACTTCCATGATGGGTGGTTTGAAATCATCAAAGTCGTTCGCGAAGAGATAGGAGACTACATAGCCATCAGCCCCATACTAGCAGACAAGGCCGTTCTCTCTTTACAGAACCCTGAACAAGCCAGGATCATAGGTAACTTTGGTGAAGGATATAAGGTGGGGAGATTTAACCTATCCTTCAAGCCATGGAGCACAGCAGCTTATTATCATTCTCCTAAAGTGCCTTCATACGGAGGATGGATAAAAATAAGAAACTTTCCCATCGAGTTCTGGAATCTTGAAACGTTCAAAGTCATTGGGGATCTCTGTGGGGGATACATAGAAACAACAAAAAAAGCCTTGGCCCCGATGGATATGATGGAGATTAGCATCAGAGTTAAGGAAAATTCCACTGGTTTTATCCCAGCCTCACTCTCCCTCACTACAACAGCAACACAACAAATCTCGGTCTCGATCGACCCTTTCTTCATGGAGGAGAATTTGATCGATTATAGGATTGAAATTCATGGCCGAATACCACAGATGACGTTGGATTCTTTCCCTCCGATTAGAAAAACTCCACCCGAAACCAAGGTCTCCACAGAAACACAGCCCACACGCCAAAAAGTCAATCCACAAGCCAATCCCCTACGCGCAGAAATTTCAAATTCACGTGAAGCCTATAACAAGCCATACCACCGAGCCGTCTTATCTCCTGAAATTTTGGGCTCAACAAAAGGTATTTACCTCTTCCTCCCTATCAGATTCAAACTTCCTTTTCCCACCCTTCTTCGTCCTCTCTCCCCCACTTTTCGGGGCCCACGCCTCGTCAAATCATACCCCAAAAGTCCTCTCTGACCATTCACCAACCAGACCATCACCCACCCCCTCTCTCGGTTTCACCATTTTCGCTTTTATCATCACCCACAAAAAAACCCATAATTATCAATAAAAAAAAGTCTTTCCTCATCCCAGGCACGAAATTCACCACTACATCCACATCAACTGCCCTTGTTCCTTCTAACACTGAGGACTACCCATCTAGTCCTCCCTCTCTTTCCCCTATCTCCCTCCCTATCGAACCAACAAACCCTTTTCTGGAGGACTCCTCTTTCCATCTCAACACCCTTTTCAACCTCGAAGAAGAAAACCCTCTACCCTTGCATCAGCCTGCTTTCCTCTGCCCTCTGGTTCTGGACCCCAATATCCCCCTTCATCCCCCTTCCTTCTATCCCTCCTATCCGTACCTTTCTCACCATCTTATCCCCCATTCACCTATGGTCAATCTTGATCCATCTAGCTCTAGCCCTCCCCCCTTTATTCACCTCCTCTCCCCTTGGCTCAAAGAAAATGACCTCTGCATCACGACCCTACCTTCAAAACAAAAAAAGTCTATGGCAGCAAAAAAATTTCAAAAGGGTCTTCGAGAACTACAGAGCTTACATTGCTCCATCAATTATGACACCACTGAACAGGAAAAGGAGGGTGCTTTGACATCCAAATGATATTTTTGTCTTGGAATGTTAGAGGCCTTGGTTCTTGGAAGAAACGTGCTCTCATAAAAAATTTCCTACAAAAGATCAACCTCACTGTGGCTATTCTTCAAGAGGCTAAACAACCAACCATCAACTCAGTCTTTATAAAATTGATAGGGAGCTCTCGCAATCTTAGCTGGGCTGCGCTGGATGCAGTTGGATCATCAGGCGGTATTCTTATCACATGGAACGACCCTTCTTTCAAAACTCTGGAAGTCATTGAAGGTCAGTATTCTCTCTCCCTAAATTTCACTCTGGCTGATCGTTTTAATTTCTGGATTACAGGGGTCTATGGACCCTCCATTGCTGCCCACCACTCTGTTTTTTGGAGAGAATTATATGACCTGTCCTTCCTATGTGGCTCCGAATGGATATTAGATGGAGACTTCAACATCTCAAGATGGTCGTATGAAAAATCTCTATACAAACCACAAACCAAAAGCATGAAGAAGTTCAATCGTTTCATTGAAAAAACTGAGCTAAAGGACATCCCCCTCTCCAATGGCAAGTATACATGGTCCAGTTTCAAAAATACAGCATCCCAAACTCTTAGTGATAGGTTCCTTGTATCGGAAGTTTGTTTAGAGAAATTTACAAATGCACTAGTTCATAGACATGAGCGTATCACATTCGACCACTATCCATTAACCCTCACCTTTGGAAAGGAAAAGTGGGGACCAACCCCTTTTAAATTCAACAACCACTGGATCTATCACCAATCTTTTCTCCCCATGCTTGATAATTGGTGGTCTGCCAATCATTTGGATCGTTGGCCTGGACATGGATTGATGATGAAGATGAAAGGCCTAAAATTGCACTTAAAGACTTGGAGTCTCGAGACTTTTGGGCAGTGGGCAAACCAAAAAACAGCCATCATTAAGAATATTGCTAGCATTGACCAATTAGAGGAGGATGGACCAATTGATCAAACACAAAAAGATAAAAGGGCTGAGCTGAAAAACATTCTCATTGATAATGTGGCAAAAGAGGAATCTAAGTGGAGACAATGATGCAAAACCAAGTGGCTGATAGAGGGGGATGAAAATACATCCTTGTTCCATAGATATGTTGCTGCAAAAAGAAGAAGAAACACCATAAATAAAATTCTCTCTTCCACTGGAAAGTGTCTTCTAACAGATTTGGAAATCGAAAAAAAATTTGTGATTTTCTACCGAGCGCTTTATACTAAAAAAATTGGTCCTAGAACTCTTCCCCCATCTCGAATTGGGCTCCAATCTCTAATGATCAGAATGATCCATTGGAATCATGCTTCAGTGAGGAAGAAATTTACATGGCAATATGTAACCTTGGTACAAACAAGTCCCCAGGCCTCGATGGTTTCACGACGGAGTTCTTTAAAAAATCTTGGAACATCCTAAAAGGCGTCATTATGAGGGTGTTCAACGATTTTTATGAGAAGGCTTATTGTCAACGCTAGTATGAATGAAACCTACATTTGCCTCATCTCTGAGAAGCTGGATGCAAAAACAGTGGGGGATTATAGGCCTATTAGTCTCACAACGGGTCTATACAAGATAATGGCTAGAGTGCTCTCAAATCGCCTCAAACGAGTCCTCTCCACAACAATTACTGAACAACAATCAGCCTTTGTCGAAAATCGACAAATCATCGATGCTTCTTTAATAGCAAACGAGGTCATCCACGATCGTATTAAAAAGAAAGAGAGAGGTATAGTTATCAAGTTGGACATTGAAAAAGCCTTTGATAAAGTCGATTGGGATTTCCTGGATGAAATCCTAAGAGTCAAAGGATTTGGTCAAAGATGGAGGAGTTGGATTCGTGCTTGTATATCCTCCACAAATTTCTCTATTCTCATTAATGGGAAACCGAGGGGAAAGATTCGCGCTACTAGAGAACTTCGACAAGGGGATCCCCTTTCTCCTTTCCTATTTATTCTCGTGATGGACTGCCTTAGTCGAATGTTCTCCTCCTCCGCAGCCATGGGCCTTATAAAAGGTTTTAGGGTGGGAAAAAATCATCCCGTTCTTGAGATCCATCACTTACAATTTGCGGATGACACCATCCTATTCTCCAGCCACGAGATTTCCTACCTCAATAACCTCTTTGGCATCATAAGAGAATTTGAAGATTGTTCTGGTTTAAATATTAACCCCAGCAAAACGAAGATTATAGGAGTCAATCTAGACTCTCAATTCATGACACAGATCGCCTCTACCTTTGGTTGTAGAATCGGACATTGGCCAAACTCCTATTTGGGACTTCCCTTGCTTGGAAACCCAAATTCCATGGCCTTTTGGGCTCCCATCCATGAAAAGATCGAGAGGAGATTGCACTCCTGGACTTCATCCCAAATCTCAAAAGGAGGAAGAACCACTTTGATCAAGGCTTCCCTCTCCAACCTCTCTATCTACTACCTTTTACTCTTCTCTCTCCCCTATAAAGTGGCTGATGATTTTGAGAAATTGTTTAGAAATTACTTATGGCGAGGCTCAAAAGGAACAAAAGGATCTCACCTCATTAGATGGGAAAAGGTAAAATTACCTAAAGAATGTGGAGGTCTCGGTATTGATGATTTGCGGCTGAAAAATAAGTCCCTCCTTGCAAAATGGATCTGGCCATTCCATATGGAAAAGAATGGTGCAGCCACGCTTTTTTGGAAGGATACATGGCTGGAAAATCGACAGTTTCAACAATGTTTTCCAAGTATCTTTGCTCAATCGCTCAAAAAGGAGGCCACTATAAGGGATTTATGGCAACAAGACACCAATTCATGGAATTTATACCTAAGAAGAAACCTAACGACGGAGAAACAGATGAGCTCGCTCGTTTCCTCATCATCCTTCCACTTGGATTTCAGCAAGATACAAATGACACTTGGGTATGGAATCTGGAAAAAGATGGCGACTTTTCGACAAAATCCCTATGCCTTTCTCTCCATGGTCAAGGCTCCAACAACTTGGCCCCCCCTCTACCGGTCTATTTGGAAAGGTAAATATCCCAAAAAAACAAAATTTCATTTATGGGAAGTATCTCATTCGAGCCTCAACACCCATGACAAATTACAGAAAAAACTCACATGGCTCACCATATCTCCATCTTGCTGTCCCATTTGCTACAACGATCCGAATTCCTCATCACATCTCTTCTGCACTTGTATATTTGCCAATAGATTTTGGATGTTCATGGCACAATCTTTTGGATGGCCCATAACCATCCATAAAGATCCTCCCACAACTCTTGCTTATGTTCTAACAGGTCATCCTTTCAGAACCAAAAAGAAGCAGCTATGTATCAGCTTCACAAGAGCCTTTTTTTGGATTATCTGGAATGAGAGAAATGCTCGTCTCTTCACGGACAAAGCTCGAAATATTGATTCTATGCTAGACTATATTACATTTACAGCTCTCACTTGGTGTAAATTATCTCCTCTCTTTTGTGATTATAGTCTCTCCACATTGACCCATAGCTGGAATGTCTTTTGTAATTAGCATTGGCTTCCTATAGCCTTTTTGTAACATTTCACTTATCAATGAAATAGTTTCTTTTCAAAAAAGATATATATTTCAACTACTAATGAATGTTTTGCAAGACGACCATCTCAAATCACCTTTTAAACAACATTGGCCATCACATATCCCTACCAGAGCAATTCTTGTGACCAAAAGACTATCCTACAACATCCACATAAGAAAAGCTTTTGTCAATCCTTCTTGTAGATAATCTATAGAAACCAACTTCCAACCAAAAAGTAACCGAACCTTAGAAGAAGCCTTCCCACTCTACCAAAGATTTATCCACCAAGAGATCCTCGAAGCACAAAGTATTATAATCCATAATCTCATGAAACGTGTTGGCTATTATTGTGTTTCTTAAGGGTGTACGTCAAAATCGAAAAAACTGAACAACTAATCAAACCAACCAAATTGAGTTAATTTGATCGATTTGGCCACTCCAGTTGGTTCCAAATCATTTCAAAATAAAAATATCTCAGCCAATTTGATTTCAGCCAATTTTGGTTGATTCAATCAATCTTTTAGCCAGGTTCGATTGATTTGTTTGGTTTTCTCAAGCACTTTGTTAATTTGTTTGAATATTTGAAAAATTCAATAATTGACTTTGGCCAGAAACCAAGTCCAGCTGACTGCTTACATCTAGTATTTCTTCAGTCAACGGATCCTACTTCAAGGGTCTACAGTGCCAGAAACTAGGTCAAACAATAATCCCAGCCAGGAGTTCCTGATGATAAGAGACATGTTCTAAAATGTAAAGAAGTAATCTCACAATGTCCAATAATTTGCTTCGACTATATCACAACAATCGTGTACTAGAACAATTAAAAAATCTTGCACAACAAAAAACTTGCCAGTTGAAATATTCAAAATTATACTATTAACCGTCAGATGATTAAATAGGACATTTTCTGACCTGTATATAATAATTTGTTCCACCCACTACCATTGGCAAACACCCACGAGATAATATGTCATCAATAACCTGGAAATTAAAATGCAGAATCATGATCAAACCACCTAAATAACATTAATTGTAAGGAAAAAATTCAGCCCACACACTTCATAAAAGTAATATGATTGAACATGCTAAAAAAAGCACAGGATTGCAGAGTTACTAACAAAAAATAATGGTCTCTGAACCATAAGCCAATGTTTAGACACTTGTTCTTAAATTCTTTTATAGAACTCTAAAGTTTGTTATCAAATTAAGAGGGGCCATTTATTGAGTTATTTACCATCTCTTCCTAAGACTCGAGTACATTATTGACTCTTCCCGGTTTACCTAACTATTGCATTGTTCTAGTCTTTTTTTTTCTAAGTTCCCACCCACCCCAAGGCCTAGAATGTGAAAACATCAAGAGTTTTCTTTATTTAGTTCACCTAAAGATTCAAACATGCGACCCCTAAGTAGGTGTTACTCAGAAACCACAAGCCTTAACCAATGAGGCTCTTGTTCTGATACTTCTCTTTTCATTATATGTCATGAAGCAAGTAATGCGTAAGAAAAGGCCGATGATTATGAAGGGACTATTCGTTTGGATGAGACCACCAACTACAGTATGATAACAGGGTGGCCCGAGAGGTTTAACTTCTTGATCTCAATTGAGATAATTATTGACTATGTATGTTCAGAACCAGAAGGAAAAATTGAAGCTTAGTAAATATAAGCTCAATCACACATATCATATTAAAAAATAGCATTCAAAAACTACAGAAGAACGGGGCCACCACAAATTTCAACCACACCAGTCGTTATGCTAACTGAATCGCGAATATCACACATCAATTTTCAACTTTTTCAGTTCGAATCTCTGCAAATGCGTAATGAACACTAAAAGCACAATACAATGCTGCTAACTTACAGGAATGGCGGAATCTCGAAAGTTTTTAGCCGTGAATTCAACGTCTGGACTCACTGTACCTAAAAGATGATGCGGTACTCCTAGATAACGAAACCCATTGAAAACCCCATATCAGAAACCAATCGGAGCCAGGGGAAAGCATGAAGAAGCAGCAGAGGAAAGCAAAGGAAACAGAAGAAATTGACGGACCATTCTGGTCACCGGAGGGGACTTTGTTTGTGAGAATGTCCAGTCCTCGATAAACCTGCATAGAGTCGGCGTTGATGATCTCAAAGGGGAAGTGAGAAGCCAAATCGATGGCGAGACGGGACTTGCCAGAACCCGTCGGCCCCATAATCACAACCACTTTCGGCTTTTCCCTTCCCATGTTTGGATTTGCAGACTGCGTTCTAGCGCCTCCGTCCACGGCGCCCATCTCTTCTCCGATCATCATTGATTCTTCTCTCAACAATTACAATTAGACAGTTAATTTCAGACTTTAAAATATCGGCGATATTTTAAATACATCGCCGATATTTCGATATTACTGCACACTGTCGTAGTCTGTTTTTTATTATTATTATTATTATTTATTTATTATTTTTTAGTTTTATGATTTACCCACAATTTTCTTTTCTTTTTGGTACGTTTTACAGCTGCAGAATTGAAAATTTCAGATTGATTGGATGGTTCATGTATTATATTTCCAAGAAAAGTTTCAAATTTTGAATTTTGAATTTTCAAATAAATTAATAAAAAATTTATATCTATACTTAAAACTTCTAAAATACCCACTTTCATTCTCAAATTTACAGTTTACCCATTATTTTCTTCCTTTTTAATACAAATTTTTAGGCATTGGAATTGAAATTTTCAACTTGATTTGATGGCTCATGTATTACATTTCCAAGAAAAGTTTCAAATTTTAAAATTTCAAATTTCAAAAAAATTGTTAAAAAATCACCTCTCTATCTAAAACTTCTATAAATTCTACCCTCTTGAGTTTCACCACACAACCACGCTTCGTACTTTCCTTCTTCAAGTTTCAAGTTTCTATTCTTCTTTGTTTTCAAGTTTCTGTCTTGCCATTTTTTTTTCCATACCTTAATTCCTATTTTTACTTTTCTTTTATATCTCCATTATTAACTGTTATTTTTATTGTAACGTTTCGTTATTTGAATTGGTTATTAATGAGTGTTATTTTTTTAGATTTCTTAAATGATTAAGAATTAATTGTATTAATTAAATGAATTTTTAGAATTAAGAATTTATTAAGGATTAGGAAAAAATTATAGAAATTATTGGGAATTTTATTTGAATCAAATAAGAGATAAAATAAGATAAAATAAGGAAAATTTTATCTTTAAGAAAAAAATTATGAAAATTATTTGGTTTTTATTTGAATCAAATAAGAGATAAAATAAGAAAAATTTTATCTTTTAGGAAAAGATTATGGAAATTATTGGATTTTTATTTAAATAAAATAAAAGATAAAATAAGAAAAATTTTATCTTTTAGGAAAATATTATGGAAATTATTGGGATTTTATTTAGATAAAATAAGAGACAAAAGAAGATAAAATAAGAAGAATTTTATCTCTTAAAAAAAGATTATGAAAATTATTGGGTTTTTATTTGGGTAATATAAGAGATAAAATAAGATAAAATAAGAGAAATTTTATCTTTTAGGAAAAGATTATGCAAATTATTTGGTTTTTATAAGAGATAAAATAAGATAAAATAAGATGGATTTTATCTTTTAGGAAAAGAAAAATAGTTAAAGATAATGACCTTTTTTAATTTATACCAAATTGGAATAGGATTAGGATTTATAGAAACCCCTATAAATATGCATGTTATGAAACCATAACCACCAAGCCTTTTTTCTTTTCAATAGAAATTTTCTTCTCC
>JAOANK020000018.1:37261-55444 GCA_026257165.2 Telfairia occidentalis
AAGACCGTGTCATTCCTCTCGAGTTTAATCGTTTTATAGCGGAGAAACTCCCATGGATTCGGTATCATGAGGTTCCTAATGCTGGGCATCTAATTATACATGATGCTGAAACCTTCGAAGCCATACTAAGGGCTCTTCTGGCCAGATAAGTTCATCCTTGTTTGGCAACACTCTGCTAGTCTACTATCATATACTGTAGTATTGTATAAGTTTTGTAATGCCCACGATAAATTTTAAATACAGTAGCGGCATTGAACCGATCCTCTCGGTCCTGGAGATGGCTGTATGTCGAATAGCGGTGTCATTGTACTGCTGTTGATTGTGTATAAAGCTGAACTCTGCTTAGAACAGGTTTGTTAAGGTGATAGATCATATACAAAGTATAATCTATAGCTAGTATGCATGTTGTTCAGCCAGAATCGGCTTGTTATATTTGAATGGATTGAACTAAAAGTGCTTTCTCTATAATTGATCTTCTGAGTTTCTGTTCTTCCTAGAAACATAGAAAGAAAGTTGCTTAATCAGTGCTTCTAGTTGTAGTTCATCAACATTTATAGACAAGTTAGCAAAGCCATGTTGGGTTGAGATAGGAAGAACAAGAAACCTGAGAATATCTTATGATTCCCATTTTTTAGTCTGATTTTATTGACCTCTATTTTCTCTGTCCATGGTTTTATAATTGTGTTAATTAGGCAGCGATTGGGATTGTGAGACTTGATTTGACACTGTTAATTTGAAGTAGTTTAAATGGTGATTCAGTTAGTTTTTTATTTGTGAGTAGTGTTGTGTATTCATTTCTGTATTTTGAATATTGTGTAATTTTATTATTATTATTTTAATTATATCCTTAAATTTTGAAATATACTTGTTTTTAATCCTTGTCATTAATACAGTTAAACAGTATGCAGATGTATCATTTCTTCTTATGAGATGACTTGGTTTGATGGTCAATTGAATGAATTAAAAAGGGTCAATGAAGCGAGTTAAATTAGATTTGTTTACTTTTTAAAAGAAAATTATATTGTTGATTCTTGAATTTTTGTTTGTATTTGTTTGGCCATTAAATTTTCAAATATTATAGTAATTATGGGTAAAAGTTGATCTTGGTAGCCGAGAACAATGCAAATGTCAATAAGGTCGTTTCATCATCATTATTATTATTATTTTGAGTTCAACAAACAATATGTAGGGTAGGAGATTCGATCTTACGATTTCTTGGTTGGAGAGATATATTAACCAATTGACCTATGCTTGATAAATTGTTTCAATTTAAAAAAAGTATTATGCTTTAAAATCAACTAATCAGTTGGTTGAAGATGACCAAAAACAAATTCAATAATCCAAAAAGTATATTTAAAAAACTTAAAGATTTGGTAGTTTTTTTTTTTTTTTTAAATTTTAAATTTGAAATATTTTTTATATAAAACATTAGCGTGTGAAATTCTAGGTTGTTCTCTAGGATGATTTCTCTTTATCTCACATTTGACATCTTGGTTGACAATAGAGCGGGACATGAATTATTAGATGAGTTCTCTGGGTACAATCGAATAAAGAGGGCGCATAAACTATGCATAAAAACCTTAGTATTCCTCGAACATTTGCTATTGTATCAAATAAAAATCATGGGTTCGAATCTTCACATGTTGAACTCAAAAAAAAAAAAGTCTCAAAATGGGTTTCATTTAGCCATTTTGATCAAAATGAAAGAGTTTTATAACTTAAACCATCACTCATCAACGGATTAAGAAGTTCATCTAAGAAAATTTATGACTCCATACTTTGATATTCAATATCTTTCATTTTAAAATTATAGACAATCTAAAATTATCATGTAGTAAAATATAACCTTTTAAATGGTAGAGATATAAAATATAGATAATTTTAGATTATCAATATCCTTCATTTAATATAGAATATAAATTATAGATAATCTAAAGTTGTCTTGTAATAAAATTAGGAAAAATATCAATTAACTCTAAACTCGCAATATAAATTGATTTTTTTACCTAAACTTTTAGTTTCATCAAATTGCATTTTTTTAGGGTAGGGATTCGGACTCACAACCTTTTGTTGAGGAGATATGTCTTAACTAATCAAGTCATGCTCATGTTGGCATCAAATTGCACCTTAAACTTTGATAAATATTGCCGTCTTTACTTCAAACAAAATGTTGCAAAATTTATCTTTTGATTATGCTTTCTTGAAAATTTGCCAATAAAAATAGTTTTATATACATTTGATGAGTATCTAACATATGTTTAGTACAAAATTAATGAAACTTAAGAAGAAAAATAACAATAAAATTTATTTTTTGTTGAAATTTATAAATTTTGAAAGATTTATTTAATAGTCAATTTTGTGTATAAATTTAGCTTCATTTGTGCAAGAATTGATTTTTGTTAAAATTAATAAGTTTTGAGAGGTTTTTACTTTACTTTTTTGCTAAAACTGATGGGTGAATTTAGCAAATAATTAAACATAGGCTAAGAATTGTCACACATGTTTACACTTGGCATTTAATTTGATGAAATTAAAAGTCGAAGATAAAAATTGATACAATTTGTCAAATTTAAAGGTAAAAATTGATTGTCAATCCGAGCATAGCTCAGTGGATAAAAGCATGTACTACCATCACAGAGGTCGATGGTTTGATAATTCATCCCCATAAATGTTGAATTAAAACAAAAAGAGGTAAAAATAGATTTTTTTCTCAGAAAATTTCATCTTGGATCTTTATTTCATTGAGTAATATTAAATTTGTCAACCTAAATATAGTTGAGTGGTTAAGACATTCTTGCCAAAATAAGCATAACTTAACAATTAACACATTATATCTTCTAAGGTCAAAGATTCAAATACTCACTCATACATTTCTTTCACTAAGACCTCGTTTACTTACAAAGAATTGGAATAAAATAAATGAACTTTACCATAATACTTTTTTATATTTTTAATCAATTAAAAAAGTAATGAGAATTATTGCATTTAGTTTTAATTCTACTTTATACTATATTATTTACTAATAATAAATTTTATCACAATGATTTTTTTTAGTTCAACAATATGTGAGGGTGGAGAGATTTGAACCTATGACCTCTTGATCAGGGAGATATGTTTTTATTTAGTTGAGGTATGCTCGGTTTGACCAGAAGAACAATGATTAATAGAGATCATTATTCAATTTTATTATTGTTGTGTTGTTTATTGATAATAAATTTTATCTTATCAATTTATTTTAAAAATTAAAATTAGAAACTTAAAAACGGTTGTAATGTTACATAGATGATGACTAAATTTGTTATGAAACCCTTGAGAATTGGATTTGAAAACCTTGTTAACGAACAAGACCTATTGAATTTGATCTAAAAAATCCAAAAAACGAATTTGAAATCAAGCCAAGGAAATTAGTAAAAACCGTATTACCTTGTTGATCAAATATCTCAAAGCAAGAAACTCATATCTTATTTGAAATCCAAACCACTGCACAAAAAAGATAGATCAAGTCTCACTTGAATGATTCTAAACAAGCAAACTAACATAAGAAAATAAAGAAACTTAGCTCTTTGCTAAAATAAAGCTCTATGACTTTTTTTACTATATTTTCAAGTCTGTTTTTTTAAGAAACAACATGAGTGGCTATTTATAGCCTTCAAAATAAGCTCTAAAATAACCTAGGGTAAATTAAATGGTTGTAACTTTCATGTCCATCAATACCATATTTCCATTGTCTAAAAAGTAACTTAAAGCATTGAAAACAAAGTTTTAACATTGAAAATTACATTAAAATCTCCTTAAATTTGAGATTGATGTTAAACTTAGTCATTTCAAATCTAGAAGTAAGTATAGCTTCACTTGAAGTAGTTTGGAGTAGCTTGAACTCCTAGTTCCATGAATAAAGATTGACTTGTCTTTAATGAAGTGTGAGTTGCAATTGAGTTCAATTAAAGTTTATTTAATGCAACTTGAGTTGAACTTAAGTTCATTAAATGCTTCTTGACTACAATCGTTAGTTCTATAAATACAACTATACTTCATTTTGAGGTTGTCATAAATGAAGTCAAAGTGCATTCGATGCTCATTTTGTTATCTTCTTGATTCATATCAAAATTATTATATGTTATATTGAATCAATGGTTCTAAGTATGTAAAAATTATATTAATAACATAGCCAATATAATTCAAACACATATATTGAAATAAAAAAAATCAATTGCATAATTTTTCATCACAAAAATACAAACAAGAAATACATGTGTAAAAGGAAAGAAAAAGTTATATGGTAAGATTAATAAAAATAGTGCAAATGTATAGTTTCAAACTTTAAAAAAAATGGGTAACCGCCGGATACCATTCCTTCCAAAATTTTGGTCATTTCGATCAGAGTACCAACCAGAATTCCACGAGGTACCAGAGAGAGAAATGGTAAAGTACATATATGTAAAATAATTAAAGAAAATAATTTGAGCTCCACGTAATATGGAACGAGAATGAAATTAAACACCTCTTTAGAGAGAATGTGATTGTTCAGTTTTTGGAAATGAGATTCTCATTAATTTAAATCGCCTATTTGAAAAATACGATACGTCTGAGTTATACAAGTATAGAGATGGATTCATTGATAAAAAAAAAAAAAAACATGTGAACGAAGACGGAATTGATGATAAAATAGAATCCTTGATCTCGAACAATGATTTGATTGATGATTAAAAAAAAAAGGAGAATTCTTATTCCCAAATTTTGGATGAGTTTTACTTTTTATTCACATTTCTTAGTTTTAGTAAATACCATTAAAATGAATGAAAGTTATAATTATGATCTCTTGATTTCGATTGAGGGTAACTACACGAGGCCTAAACATATTGGTTAAGACATCTCTATCTCCTAATATTTATGATATTATATCTACGTTAAGTATATGTTTTAGTCCAAAATGTTATTTGGATGAATTTTTTTCCAATCTAATCCCTATTGTTTAATTTCTTTTAATTTAGTCTCTTATATTTTAACATTTTTAAATTTCATCCCTCACCATATGTAAATGTTAAAATTGGTTAATGATAAATTTACATGACATATATATACTAAATGAAGGAAATTTGAGGAATAAAAAAGGTATATAAGAGAGAAAAGTTTTTAATTCCTCATTCAATTTTCTAAGTTTTTTTTTTTTTTTTTTTGGTAGAAATTGTGAGCTTCCTTCTCTTAATAACTTTTTTTCTTTAATAATTTTGTTAATTCACTAATATCTTCTCTTAAGTAGTGTACTATATAACTTTATTATCAATCAATTTTACACATTCATCAATAGTAAAGAATTAAATTGAAAAATATTAAAAAATAAAGTAGTGAATCGAAGCTTTTTAAAAAATAGTGACTAACTTGAAAATACACTCTGGGTCGAATAATTCGAGATTAAAAACATATATTTATCTTAATATATATATATAAAGTTTAAATCTTATTTGGTTCGATTTTGGAGTTTCATCATATTTATTATATTTTGGTCATTAAATTTTCAAAAAGTATAGTTTAGTCTATGGATGTTAAAAAAACAATGATTTAACTGTCGAACAAAACTCAATTAGTTAATGTATATCTAAACAAACCTATTTAGCCTCTAACTCTAGTATAATATCCAAACAAAACCAAAAGAATGTTAGCGCACTTTTATACATATATTATTTAAATAAAAGGAACGTTAGGATGATGTAATACATACATTTGAATGTAATAACATGACGGAGTGGATAATATCAACAAATTTAAGCATATCTCAGTGGATAAACTACAAACTATCATCGTAAAAGTCAATGATTCGATCATTCAACTCCAAAATTGTTGAATAAAAAAAAACGTGAACAATATCATACTATGAGTAGAGATGTCCAATATCCTTAATCCCTAACAAGTGGTCTAAATCAAATAAACATTTTAAAAGTTATTAAAAAAATAAAAAAAATAAAACAGCCAATTGGCGCGTTGGCGTGGGAAAATATGTAGCCAACGACGTCGTCTCCACCTTCTGCCTCGTTTTAACTCTGCAACTCTCTCATCTTCTTCTTCGTGAATATATAACGTTTCGGTTTGATCTCTCTGAAATTGATCGAAGCAAAGTGGATCAATCAATTGACCCTTTGACCTCTTTCAATTCAAATTCCTTCAGGTACTCTCTCAACTCTCGCCCTTCCCCTTTTCAATTCTCTTTACATGGGCTTATTTCTAGGGTTTTACACCTCATTCTCCTTCCCATTTCTCCATGTGTTCGGCTGCTGCGTTCGTGATTCTCTGGCCGCTTAGATCCCTCATTTGAATTTCGTGTTGTTTCTACTTTCCTTATGATTGTGTATAATGGCAGGAAGTGAGCTAGTTTGAGGATCGTCTTGAAAGACTATTGCAAGTTTATGATGTTAGGTTCTGGGAATAATTTGAGTCGAGGAACTGCATTCCTTCCATCAAATATGCCATCCTTGCCCCAATGCTTACCATTGGACCCCATTACATTGGGTAATCAAAAAACTTCGTGCTCAGGGGAGCTGAAAAGAGCTCTTGGTGTTTCTTCTGGAAATGCATTGGACGACCGTTCTTTTGGAGTTTTCCATCTGAAACGTCCGCCGCCAGTGCCATCAAAGGAGCTGAAACATTTTAAAGATAGTGTGCAAGATTCATCTAGAAGAGCCAGGTTAATTTTATTTTTCTTTTTATTTTTTTGTATAATAAATTTCATTGAAGATGAATATTATATTATATGATGGTAGAAAGTGAAGATTTGATAGTCTCCTAATCTTAAAACAACAAGAGGTGATTTTCAGTTGGCATTGATGAAAGAAGAAGATGATTTACTGAGCTTCTTATCTGAAGTAGTGTAAGAGACGGCAATGAAACGAACGTTAAGTTAAAGCTGAAATTATGTTTTTATCCACCCCATTAGTTTTGTTATTTTTCTTAACCTGATCACCTGAAGAGTGACCTTGACCTCAACTTTATGCATGATCTTAGCGTAATCTTTGAAAGGGTGGCTTGCAATTGAAGTAAAACAAGATCCTTAATGCCATAATCGATTGGAGAACGCGCAGAAGATGAAGAGACGGTCTAGATTTTGCTTCTTCTGTTTGGAAATTAAGAAGGAATAGGAGAGTTTCTAAAGATAAGGAGACAATAAGATTGACAAACAATTTTGATGATTCCATCGTCTAATATAATTTGTTTGTATTGATTTTCATTTATCTTTTATATTTATTTATTTATATTTTGTTTTGTAGGGAAAGATCAGACATGCTGAGTGAATCCTTGTCCAAATTGGATAAATATAGGGAAGCCTTGAGCTCAAAAAAGCGACAACGGAGTGAAATTTCACCAAGTGAGAGGCTAGGTGGTGGGAACTTATCTAAAATGGGAAGTCAGATTCATAGAAATGGCCATGATGTTATAATTCATAGATTGGAAGACAGAGCAAAGAGTGTAGGGTTGAATAAGCGTGCTCGTTCATCCATATCTGATGTTCAGGTATGTAATGTGTGGTAATATAATATCCATCTATTATCTAGTTTACTCATTTCTTTTTCCTGTTAAACTCATGGTGGTCACCTTCTTAGGATATTTAAATCCTACAAAGACAAAGAAATGTTGTAGGGTTAGGTGGTTCTCCTTTACGATTAGTTAGTTGAGGTATGTGCAAGCTTGACTTGAAAACTCATGGATACCAAAAAATAATAAAGAAAATCAATAGTCTTCTTTTGATTAGACATGATTATGACTGGGATTTTTTTGGGTACCTGAATTATTGATTAAGAATAACAAATAAAATGTCACTTGAAGGTATGTTGCTAGAATTTGGTCATAAATTGACCATTCTGAGTTTCTACTCAATTCTTAATTAATGCTCCATGAAATGAGAAATACAGTTACTTCCATTGCATTGATTTAAGTGTGTTGCTTTTCATCTTCCAATTCTAACAGGCAGAAACTAGGTTCGCCACAATTACAAATAATCAATCCTTCTTAGAGAAGGATGGTGATGTGCACCAGCTTGTGAATGATGGTTCTCTCAGAAGTGAAGAAAAGACTCGCAAACTGCTTGCTGGAGGAGTGGGATTGGATCAGAAAATTAAAAAGAAACGGTCTGTTGGAGCTGTTGGTTATCGAGTTAATAATGGTGATCGAGAAATAAAACGAGCTACTTATACCAAGCTGAATTCTGATTCTAAGTTGCGGTCTTGTGATGCTCAAGGGCACAGGTATCCCTTATTCTATTACACTCTGATTTAAGATTTCTAATACTGATCCTCATTGAGTATCTTTTTCTTTCTTAACTTAAAAATGTATTACATTTAAGCCAGTTTATCTTAAATAATAATTCATAATTGGATATGAACGCCTATGTTTGAAATCATCCCAAAAACGCATCTGAGCACATGAAAATAGTAAAATATTTTTTCTTTATCTGCTTTTTCCTTTGGAAATTGCTTTTGAAATCATGTTACATACTATATGTTCTGAGTTGTAGAAATATTTTTTTTCCTTTTCTTTTGTAACCTTTAGGCGTGTGGGGATTTCTCATCTCCCTCCTATTTTGTATAATCTCTTTTGATAATTGGGTTTGATGCACATCATTTTGCATGCATTTCAATGGTCTATCACGTTGGTAGCCATTATCATAATTGCAGGAGAATTTATATGAAGGGTTAACGTTTGGATGCTTGTTTCTGCCCATTATCTTTCATTCGAGATTACGTTGTTTACAATAATCAGTACACCAAGGGTTTAATCTTATATAGAATATGAACACAATTGTCATGCAGAAAAAAAAATGTTTTTGTAAAGATTAGAAATGCAAGGAGAGGGAGAAAAGGAGTGGAAATAGGAAATGAAATATATATATATATATTAAGAGACACTTAGCATTTCATATCAACTAAGGAGGATACATAAAACTGGCAAGAAGATAAGGCATCTCCTCCCGAGAAATCGTAAGGAAAAATCTATTAAAGGACCCCAATCCACATTAATGGATCTTTTAGGAAACAAAGAAAAATTCTTATGAAGTTTAGTCCAAGAGGAGGCATTATACTGCACAACCTCTCAAAAGTTTACTGTCTCTTTGAGAATAATATTTTGTTTGGTAAATTCATTTGTGTAGATTGAAATCTTCATCTGGAGTTAATGGAATGAACAGGTTGGATGGTTCTTCCGATCCTACTTGTTCAGATGCAAGTACCATATCAAAGAATGAACTTGAAAGTGCTCCTCCTTTGAAGGGTCGTACATATATATTGGAGCAGAGGATGCTAAAAGGGAACAATAGGTATGGAGATCTGTTGTGATATTTTCATTATCTTAATACTGAGTTAGCTGTGTTTCTTGCAAATTTTCTGGTCTAGTTAAGAAAAATATATGCTACTCAAGACTATGGAGTCTTGCATTTGAACGACTTTGAACATTGATTGCCTTAGTATTTTATTTGGAAATCATGAATACAGTGAATGGAGTTTAGCAACACTACAGGCTAAAACCATTAAATTTGTTTTTAGATACAATTATGAAGAACAAAAAGATTTCAAAAACTCCATCGATTTCTCTAACTTTTCAAATTCAGTTTTTCTTCCACCATTTTTTCCCCACTCTCTTGTGGTGGATTTACTTTATTTTATTCATTTAAACTTTAAATCAGTTTAACTAAGGTTGAAAGAAGAATTTTGTTCAATGACTTGATGGCCATTCAATTTGTTAAAAAAAAGTTTGCTGAAGAATTATGTATAATAGCAACATATAGGATGTTTCAACTAAGTCCATTTTCGAGTTCTAAACCTATAATTAAAATACATCTGTGTTTTCCTCGTTTGAATTATTTCATAAACTAGATCTTAAACTAGATTCCAAGTCATAAATTTAAGGTTTTTTTGTTCTGTGTTGCCTTGTTTTTGTGGTTTAGAATTTAATTTTAACATGCATCATTGTAGGCCAAGAAAACGGGAAGACAACTCAGCAGGTAGTCCAAGTACAGTGATCAAAGCAAAGGTTTCTCGGGGACCAAGAACTGGATCAGTTATGGGGCTAGACTCATCCCCAAATATTCACTCTTTATCTGAAACACATCAAGCCTGGGAATCGGCAAGTCTTAGCAAAGCCCAATTGCCTGGACTTTCAAGTAATCCAAAACATGCAATGCCAAGTGGTTCTTCTTTGTATCCCGTTACCCAATGGGTTGGCCAGAGACATAAAAACTCACGCTCTAGGAGATCAAAGCTGCTGCCTCCTGTGCCAGATCTTGGTGAAACTCCAAGTCCATCTCAGGACTTTGCAGCTTCTGATTTTGATCCGAGAACAATTGCAACAAATGGATCAGTATTGGCTAGTAGTGTTGACAACAATACCACGAAGTTTACAAAGGAAGTAGATAATTTTTCTTCTCTGAGTGGGATGTCTGAAGGTGAAGAATCAGGACCTGGAGATGACAAAGTCAAACGGAAAGATACAAGCGGAAAGTTTTCTTTAAGTGCAGTAGATGAAGCTGGATCTTCAATATTGCCAGTAAGGAAGAATAGGGTATTGGCGAATGAAAAGGGAGATGGTGTGCGAAGACAGGGAAGGAGTGGAAGGGGTCCTTCCCAAGTTAAGCCTGATAGCCCTTTGGTGAGAGATAAGTCAGAGACTCTATTTGCTGAAAAACCACTCCACAACATGAAGCCTGGCTCTGGGAAAATGAGAAGGTACCTGAACTCAGTATTTTTATTCCTAAAGCATTATGGTTGTTTCATAATCTCATATTATATTGTCTTTTTCAAATTAGCAAATCAGGTCGTCCACCCTCAAAGAAACTAAAAGATCGCAAGGGTTCAACTCATGTGGGGTTAACTTGCCACTCCTCAGATATCACAGGTGACCCCATCAGTTCATTGAAATAATCTTTCTTGCATGTGTTCCCCTTTGAAGTCCCTTATCAGAAATTTTCTCAAATCCATGAATCAGAAGTTATTACTAGAAGTATAGTGCTCACGAGTTATGTTCGAGGACTGCTGTCTGTCAAGCTGCGATTTTGATTAATGACGTAACAACATTGCATTTTCTCATGTTTTAGACATTCAGATTATGCTGATGTTAATGATAGCTAAAAATGCTGAAAATCAACTCTTCTTCAAAGAGGCTTCCATGTTATAGGTTGTTTGGGCGGTGTTGTCCTCTACCCTCAGCCCAGCTTTTGTGAAATTCGACATTCTATGTTTCTAGTTTATTATTGCCCCTTATCTATAAAAAGAAAACTTTTTCCTTATCTGTTCATTTTTTTTTTGGTCTGGTTCATCTTGATTTCTTCTACTGTGGTTATTATTAAAATTCTGATGGGGGAGATCTATTACTTTTATTATTTAGCTATATGACAGTGGCTCACTGGTATATGTTCAGGTGAATCTGACGATGATCAAGAAGAATTATTTGCGGCAGCCAACTCTGCTCGTAATTCCAACAGTATGCCTCTTAATATTTTTTAGTTGTCTTTATAATAATTTTCTTTATCCTACATAAATGTGGCTCTCTTCTTTCTACATTCTCTCTTCTGACAATAGTATGGGGTTTTTGTGTTTGTAGTTCGTGCTTGTACTGGTCCATTTTGGCATAAAGTGAATTCAATCTTTGGTTTGGTTAGTCCAGAAGATGCAGCAAAATTGAAGCAACCGGTAAACGATGTTATGTGCTGATATATTTTTCATTTCTAAGTTACTTTGGTCAAAGATTAATAGTTTTCTTTTCATCTGGGTGGTTTACTGAATCAGCTAAGTTTGGCTGAGGAGCTTGGTGAGAGGTTGTCTCAGATGCAGGACATTGAATTCGATAACATGGTACTGTAGCTTTATCCTCATCTAGTTTTTTGTCTATGCTTATTGTGTTAAAATATTCTGATGCTTGACCATTCCAATAATATTGGCCTTATATTTTTAAAGTTGATTAGACAACACAATACTCCAGGAAAAACTGGATCGACTTCCTAACTAATCCATGCTGAATATCTCAGGGTCTTGGTGTACATGTAATAGAAACCAATTGTTCTGAAGAAATACGAGGGTCCAGCTCGAGTAAGGAATTTGTTAGGTCTGGTGCGAAATGTGGCAGATTTGACATGGGAAGACTAGACAAAGCTGTACCCCTGTACCATCGAGTTCTTTCTGCTTTGATAGAAGAGCATGATTGTGATGAATATTACCAACAAAGTGAAGGGAAGCATATGTTTCTGCAATCAGCAAGTGATGATTCTCATTGTGGTTCTTGTAACCTTAATGATTATGAACACAGAGATAGAGATAGAGTGGAATCAGAGGCTGAGTCAACAATAGATTTTCAAATCTCAAAGAATAATATATTTGACAGATTCTCTTGTGATATAAGTGCTGCATCTAACTCATATAGGAACCCAAGCATGTCTAGCTTCATTCATGGTGGCGAACATTGGCAAGGAGACAATGATTTATCACATTGTGATGTAGGACATGGCAGTGAAATTTGTTCAAATGATTCTTTCCAGCTGCAAGCTGGGGATTTCAACGTACCCAATGTTTCTTCCAATTGTCAGTATCAGATGATGCAACTGAATGACAAACTTCTGTTGGAACTACAGAGTATAGGGTTATATCCAGAGACCTTGGTGAGTTTTTTTTTTTTTACTGCAGTTCACACTTAAAACTTGTAGGATGAGCTTTATTCAATACATTTCTCACAGTTGTGCTCTCTTGCCCCGTACATTTTCCATTCTGTTTCTACTGTAGCCTGATCTGGCCGAAGGAGAAGACCTCATTAACCAAGAAATTATGGAGCACAAGAGAAGCCTATGCCAACAGGTTGCACTTATATACATTGAACTGGTTTCTCATCGAAGATTCGAAAACGTTATACATAGTTTTCTTTTCTCCTTTTCTAAATAAAATTGGTCCTATATTTATTTTTCTTGATATTCTTGCATCTTATGGGGTTACAAGCTGTTGATTAAAAAACTATATCATCTTCATAAAACTTATTGTTCACAGTGCCAAACAACTTGATATCTCTATTTTTTGTTAATATCTTACTTCTTGTCTTTAATAATTCATCATTTAATAGATTGGGAGAAGGAAGAGCAACCTAGAAAAAGTGGAAAATACTATTCAGCGAGGCAAAGATGTGGAAAAACGGTAAGACTCGTGCAGCTGAATTCCAAAATTGCAGAAATCGAAAAGGATTCTTATTGAGCTTCTAGCATACTTTATTATGACCTCTAGTTCTGTACTTTTTTCGAATATAATCATAACAAACATTTTATTTTTGTTACTAGGTTTTTAATGCATGAAATACAGGTGATATACTAATATTAGTTTAGAGATTTACCAAAAAGATGTGGATTTTAGAATTAAATAAGTTAATATATTTTTCTTACTCTCAAATATTATTTTACTAAATTTTGATATTCAACTCTATAATATGTGGGGCAAGATTTTTTTAAAAGTAATATTTAGTACCATTTTATTATATATATCTAAATATTAGAATTAATATTTATTATTTAGTTTTAAAATAGTGGTATTAACAATGGAAAAGCGAGGATTTTATTTTCCATAACGTTACTTCACCATCCACACTGTTTTTTATTGCACATATAGAATGGGTCATTTTTCTCCTTAATGATGGATGTTCAAGTAGGTTTACGCACATCTTTTCTAATCCATTTGTGCTTGATCTTGCAATATTTAATATTTGGTGAAGATATAAATATCCTAGGTAGATGTCTATTAAAGATGGAACTCGTTCCAATAAAGGTTTTTGTGCTTGCCTTGGTGATAGTACAATTTTGTGTTTCTAAAAAAATTATATTGTAAAATTTACCAGCCTGGCTGTTGAACGATCTTAATTTTTAGATCTTTTCTTTATGATGTTGGAATGATGAAATTTTACATGCAGGAAAGTTGAGGAAATTGCTATGGACGAACTTGTTGAGATGGCTTACAATAGGAAAATGGTAAGTTGCTAGTTCATTTTCTGCTGTCTTTGTACCCATAAAAATTTGAATCTCACTATCTCATGTGATTTTTTCAGTTAATTTTACTTTTATATGAAAATATATTGGTCTAAATGTTTAAAAAGTATCAAGTTGTGCATACAAGTAGAGAGATGCCTGCAAGGATCCCCTACTATTTGGAATTCCTCAAACCTGCTCTATACCCCTCAATGGGCAATGGGTGGACATGGAAAAGAAATTTGAGCATAGATATGTGGACTAGAATGATATATTTGATCCTACCTGCCTCGTTTACGTCCTTTTATCTAGTAGTTGGAGATTCAATAATTGCATTAATATACATATAAAAAGAGTCACGTCTATATATAGGGCAGATCTAGAATCCAGTAAATTTTGTCACAATTATAATTCTCTAGAGAAAACATTTAAGGGTAGTTTCTATTCCTTGGCCTTTTGCTAGAGGAAATTTTGAAGTTTTGAATTTGATCATCGAAATGTAGATGTCAAGCACAATGGGTTAAATAGAACATTGGGGGTGCACATCAGTTGGCTGGATCAGTTTTGGGCTCAAACCGACATGGAAAACTGACCATTTGGTTTTGATCAGTCAGAAACCTTTCGTATCTCAATATGCTGTATATTTTTTTCCTAGCACTTAAAATTTGAGAAGATGTGACTGAGAGACAACCTCAGCATGTAGTATGTTGACAAAGTTTGAACTCAGGCTGTTAAGGTGGTGAGGACTTGGTTCTTTGATTTATTCAGAGAAGAAAAGTTGATGTACTCGAGAACTTTAGTCATTCTTTAGTTGCGAGGGATGCTGAAAGAGCACAAGAGCTTAAGCTTTCATGGAGGAACCATTTTGTCGATTGTTCTATTATTTGCTCTAACAACCTGCAATGTCATTTTCAATTCATAGGATGAGTGGGCAGATTAGATAATTTGTTTGGAAAAAGAAAATCGGGCTGGAGGGGATGTAGTTGGAATTTCGTATTTACTATATAGCCTGTGTATTGCGTTCTCATGAATTATATATTGACAGGGATATCGTGGCAGTAGCACTTCAAAAAGTATGGTTCGTAAGGTCTCAAAATCAGCAGCTCGGTCCTTTATGAAGCGTACTCTCACTAGGTGTCGCAAGTTTGAAGATAGTGGGATTAGTTGTTTCAGTGAGCCTGCATTGCAGGATATCATTTTCTCTACACCTCTGCACAAAAGAGATGCAAAAACTGTCGACTTCGGTGGCTCTACGACTGCTACTAATACATTTTACGAGTCTTCCCATCAGATGGACGACAGGGGATTGGGTATGTCGACGTTACTTTCATTCTCAATTATATTTGATTTAATCATGCTTCATCTATCCATATTTTGGGATGTCTCTGTTCTTCAGAGCATTTCTCTTGAGTCTAGACCTGATTCGCCATTTTGTGGAATATTCTTGGACCATGTCTTTGTACTTTATTAATTGATAAGATTGAGTTCGGGAACTTTTAAAAGTAGTGCTTCGGAGGCACCATTTGAAGAAGTATTAAATAAGTGCCTCCTTCCTCTAAGAGCACGGGAGTGTTTCAATAAATTTCAAAATCAATCTTGATTATGTAATCGGATATGTTTGTGAGTGATTTTGGTATGTCCAAAATTACTTTTTGCTTTGCCCAAAAACTTTGAAAAGTACTTTGCTGAAGTCATTTCAAACTGACCCAAACAGTTTCTTTGCCCTTATTTGCCATTACAGGTGCTGTTTCTGGTCCATATGAGAGACATGACTCACAGAGTGATACTCTAGATAAAGGTTCATCAAATGCTCAAGCCATTAATTCTTTTGAGCAAGGCTCTATGCGTGGATCCATGATGATTAAGCAGAAGAAGAGGGAAATGCGCATAGATGAAGTTGCTGGAAGTGCTTCCTCCAGGGTCATATCTGGGCTCACCCCAGGCATAAAAGGAAAGAGAAGCGATAGAGAAAGGGACCCAAACAAAAATCATCCCCTTGCCAGCTTCTTTGGTCCATCATTGGATGGCTGCCAAGGTGTCCGAAGATCAAGGGCAAAGCCCAGGCAGAAAGGTAATTGTTTGCCAACTTTAGGAACTAGATCTGAGAGCCAACTTTCAGAAGTGCCAGAGTCTTTGACGCCCAGATCTCATAAAATGGGAGCAAATTTTGGTGGGAGAACGAGAGAAATCGACTCAGCGTTGCCGAGTAACTTTCTGCTGGGGTCATCTAAAGACGCAGAGGAGCCGACTGGTTTGAGTAACTTGCAATTGCATGATTTAGATGCCATGGAAGAACTAGATGTGTCGAAAGACCTCGGCGATCATCAAGATCTCGGTTCTTGGTTGGACATTGATGAGGATGGGTTGCAAGATCATGATGCTATTATAGGTCTTGAAATTCCAATGGATGATCTTTCTGAGTTGAATATGCTGGTTTAGACTGGTTTTTCATCTTCACTTAGAGAGTAAAATTGTTGTACCACTGTCCTGAATTCATTTCATATTTTTACACCAATATAACGTGTAGATAATTCTTCAATGGTGGTTTATTCTGCAAGTCGGCAATTTTTTTTTATCTCTTCTGCTATAGTCATTTATCCCAAATTTAGAGACAAAATCGAAAGGAGAAGTTTTTTTCCTAGACACATAAATAATTAGATACAACCTTTTTGTTACCTTTTTCTTAAGTACAAAACAAGAAAAGTAGAATAAAGAAGAATCCACCAAAGCTAGAGATATCATTGCGGAGCTTTCTCATTGTCCAATTTAGGCAATCTTTCATCCAAATACTCGAAAAAAGGCTCATTCGAGCATGAATCGACAAAGCATCCGCAATTCGATTTTGAGTTCATTTACCTTTAATTCTTACCTCGACAACCTACCTCATCTAATAAGAAATTTATTTACACAATTTTAGCGACAATCAAACTCTTCTCTAAATATCAACATTCTTAATCTAATAAAGTTCAATTTCTTAACGTAAGAAATTCTTTTTCATTACGGGACAAATACTACATAAATACTATTTAAACCTCACAAGCAATCCCTCTATATATATTTTTTCTTTGTCCTACGACTTTTCAACACTATAATCTCAATTTTCCAATATCCCTTCATTTAATTAATAAGGATTAAAGACAGAGATGTTTGTGAGATATTAGTAGAATAATGTGGAGAATCAAAAGTCATATTATATATATAATAATAATAATAATAATATTGCTATCATTTTCACATTCTTTTGGTAAAGCCTTTTAAAAAGAAAAAGTTAGCCACCAAATGAACATGAGATTATGAGTAAATGCCCCATGCACTGATCTCCTAATCTTTTGTATTTTCTTTACCTTCAAAAACTTTCATGCCAACTTGCCCCTTCTTTCTTTCAAACATATTTTATCATCTCTCCCTTTGTATATATTATTATTATTCTTATTATTATATGCATAAAAATGGATAATGCTACAATTTTCTTGTCCTTTTCATGGGGAAGAGACCATTTCTTTGTAACCACTTGAAATAAATGAAGTTGAAAACCTAACTTTCATAATTCAATCCCTTCATACACTATAATTAATATATATATATATGTGTGTGTGTGTGAGTACAACCAGACTTTCTGAGTTTATTTTCTCCCTATTCTTGTCCTTTCTACATTATATAATACACTGATTTTCACTTCAACCCACTCCATAGATATATATATATATATATATATATTGGAATGACAATTAAAGATGAAAAATTCATATGTTCAATGGATGGCAATAAATGGGTTTTGTTGTCATAAAGAGGAAGAGGCTATTTGGTATTAATTGTCCCACATGAAAAGTTTATAATTACAACATCTTTCACTCTTCTTTTAAACTCTCTAGAGATACTAAAATAAATAAATGTTGTTATTAGAAGGGGGAAAATCTAATGTTCTGGTTATTTTTTATTTACATATAGTGTTTGATTTTAGAATTGATCCTTGTTTAAATTAGTTATTTTAAGTCTTGGAATCTAATTATCCAGTAGACTTTGTCTAATATCTAAAATTTATGAAAAGAACTCGTTCATTACTTAATCTATATCTATATCTATACTATATTAAGAGTGGGTATGGAAGAGAATTTTTACCTTCCAACTTTGCCCTCAACTTTTTAGTACTGTACTCATTTTGTCCTTTAAATTCTTACGGGACACACGACTATTCAAGTTAATGTGTCCAT
>JAOANK020000018.1:81792-95704 GCA_026257165.2 Telfairia occidentalis
AGTATAAGTTTTACAGTTGGAAGTTTAGGAATGCAATTTTTTTATTTTTAAAAGTTTTAAGAGTTTAATTTGTACAATTGAAAGTTTAAGGGTATAATTTTTTCACTTTTGAAAGTTTGAGGGTTTAATTTTTACAATTGAAAATTTATGAGTACAATGGTAACAACTATCATACTTTATCGGTAGTTTGTGCAATTTACCCTTTTTTTTTTTTTTTTAATTTCAGGAAAGGCGATTGGCGGCGGATTGAGGGTCGTTTTGTATCTAAAGTTGTCTAATAAATTTTTGAATTTCAAGTTCATTGTAAGGTTTGTGCATTAAATATCTAGATACATTTATATTAAATGTTAATAGCCTCCAATAATGGAAGCTCCCTTTTCTCTTTTGCAACTTTAAAATTCTATAACAATACCAATAATGGCTGCTGTATTTCTTTTTTTTTTTTTCCACTAAAGTCGAATAATCTATGATTTTATCCCTTTGCATCAAAATTTCCTGTTGTTTTTAAGTCATATGTTGCATCTCTGATTGTCTGTAAGTTATAGGGGCTGCTGTTATTATCACTAGCTTCACAAAGTAGTGTAGTGACATGAGAATCAACAATTTAGCATAAAGTCACTCTTTCAAGAAGGTAATTACACAAAAAAAAAAAAAAAAAAAAAAAAAAAAAAAAAAAAAAAAAAAAAAAAAAAAAAAAAAAAAAAAAAAAAAACTATGAAGAGAATACTCTGAAAAAGATGCTGATGCTGATGGCTACTACCAGAAGAGTTACAAATGGGAGAACTATTACGATGACAGTTTGCACGGTGGTGGTGTTCTTTCCTGTAAACAAACGACATCTCTTTCTGCTAAGTTCTTGAACGAATTGTTATAAACAGTAAAGTTTTAATTTTGAGAATAGAAATACAAGGTTCGTTTCATTTTATCCGAATCCTCGGATTGGCAAAAATATCTCAAACATTTGATACAGCATGGTGTGATGGATTTAAACGCTGAATCTAAGCACAAAACTTTGACTAATGGAATGAGAAACTAAAAAAATGTAGTTTTTATAATGTATTTTTTAAAGGGTTTCAGACAAATAGCCATATTGAATCATTGCTTGTGCCATACCGAATATAGTTTAATTTGTTAAGATAAATTTTTTTGACTAAAGCTGGTGGGTTTGAATCTTCAACTCATGTGTGAACTCAACTCATGAATTTTTACTCATAATTTTAAGTTATAGAGAGATATGCATTTAACCACAACTTGAGTTATGTTCGGTTTGACTGGTAAACACTTATTTATTTTTTTAAAAAAAATCCTTGATTTAGAGTTTAAAATAATCGCAACATTCAATTTGGGTTTTTTCGGCCATTGAAAAAACACGAACCGAAATGAAGAAAATTAACCCCCCGCTCCAATCTCAAACTGCCCCAAACCCCAATCTCTGCGACCGTCACTATTGTCTACTTCCTCTCTATCTCTCCTCGCCCCCTTCTTCTCCCCGCCGGCAACCGCTCTCCGCCAGAAGCCGCCCCACCCCCTCTCCTAAAGGGTTTGGGGTTTAGGGTACAGTCATCGACGGTTCTTATTATTGCAGAGGCAGCCATTAGAGCCAGTGCCCTATATTTTGGGATATCCGTTCTTTTGCTCCAAACCCTCCATTCCCAGTTCATTGTACACACATTCGAGCTTTGATTTCTCTTTAACCTCAGCCCTAAAACTTTCAGAGAATTATCTATCCTCTCACATCCTTGTCCATTTTTAGTCGGGAAGTATTTCACAGTTTTGTATTCTGGGAGGATTGGTCGAATTGGGACTGTAAATTTTCTTCCATGTCGATTTCCCAAGATTTGTATCCATCACAAGATGACCTCCTTTACGAAGAAGAGCTTCTTCGAAATCCTTTTAGTTTGAAGTTGTGGTGGCGCTACCTCATAGCAAGAGCTGAAGCACCATTCAAGAAGCGATTCATTATTTACGAGCGAGCTCTCAAGGCCCTCCCGGGTAGCTATAAGTTATGGTATGCATATTTGCGCGAACGCCTCGATCTGGTACGCAATCTCCCCATTACTCATTCTCAGTACGAAACTCTTAATAACACGTTTGAACGGGCGCTTGTGACCATGCATAAAATGCCAAGAATATGGATAATGTACCTTCAGACCTTGACAAACCAGAAATTAGTGACCCGAACGCGTCGGACGTTTGACCGAGCCCTCTGTGCCCTTCCAGTGACACAACATGATCGCATTTGGGAGCCATACCTCGTTTTTGTAAGTCAAAAGGGTATTCCAATTGAGACCTCACTCAGAGTTTATCGAAGGTATTTAAAATATGATCCAACACATATTGAAGACTTGATTGAATTTTTGATTAATTCAAATCTGTGGCAAGAAGCTGCAGAGAATTTGGCTTCAGTGTTGAATGACGATCAATTTTATTCTATAAAGGGGAAGACCAAGCACCGTTTGTGGTTAGAATTGTGTGATTTGCTTACTAGGCATGCTACTGAGGTTTCGGGGTTGAATGTTGATGCCATAATAAGGGGCGGTATTAGGAAGTTTACAGATGAGGTAGGGCGCTTATGGACATCACTTGCAGAATATTACATCAGAAGGAATTTGCACGAGAAGGCAAGAGACATATTTGAAGAAGGGATGACTACTGTTGTTACGGTAAGAGATTTTAGCGTGATATTTGATTCATATTCTCAATTCGAGGAGAGTATGCTGGCTCATAAAATGGAAAATATGGATTTGAGTGACGAGGAAGATGAGGTGCAGGAAAATGGCCTTGAGGAGGAGGAGGAGGACATCCGATTAGATGTTGATTTATCAGTTTCTAAGTTTGAGAAGAAGATACTTCAAGGGTTTTGGCTGTATGATGATAATGACATTGATTTGAGGCTAGCTAGGTTAGACCATCTCATGGACAGAAGACCAGAATTAGCTAATAGTGTTCTCCTAAGACAAAATCCTCATAATGTCGAACAATGGCATCGGAGGGTTAAATTATTTGAGGGCAATCCCACGAGACAGATATTGACTTATACTGAAGCTGTGAGAACTGTGGATCCCATGAAAGCAGTAGGTAAGCCTCATACCTTGTGGGTTGCTTTTGCTAAGCTGTATGAGTCCCACAAAGATCTTCCAAATGCAAGAGTTATTTTTGACAAAGCTGTACAAGTTAACTACAAGACCGTGGATAACTTGGCTAGCATTTGGTGTGAATGGGCGGAAATGGAATTGAGGCATAAAAATTTTAAAGGAGCTCTCGAGCTCATGCGGCGAGCTACAGCAGAGCCATCTGTTGAAGTCAAACGAAAAGGTAACTTCAAGAAACCTTCTCATTAGTAATTGCATTCATGTTTAATTATATTGCTGATCATCTCATTTACAGTTAATAGTACTATAGGTTTTTCTTGTGTTAATGCATTTTACATGTGCTTTTAGTCGTAGATATTTTGGTTGTTTAGACTGAGGGATTAAATTAGAGGTGGTTTGTAGGATCTTTTGAACAATAAATTAAGTAGTTTGTTTTTCAATAAATAATAATGATTGCAACAAACCTATGTACGTCATTGTGGAATTTAAAAAGAGTTCAAGATATGGAGCTATAATATTTACATTGGTTAATGATTATAATTGCAGTTGCTGCTGATGGGAATGAACCAGTCCAGATGAAGGTGCACAAGTCCCTAAGACTTTGGACCTTTTATGTGGATCTGGAGGAAAGTCTTGGAACGTTGGAGTCTACCCGTGCAGTTTATGAGCGGATATTGGACTTAAGAATTGCTACCCCACAAATAATAATCAACTATGCTTTGCTTCTGGAGGTATGTTAAATTTGGCTCATGTCACTTTATATTACCTTTTTTGATTCTGTAGGTGGCTTAACTCGTGCAATTTTGACATGCTCAGGAGCACAAGTACTTTGAAGATGCATTCAAGGTATATGAAAGGGGCGTCAAGATTTTTAAATATCCTCATGTTAAAGATATATGGGTCACATATCTATCCAAGTTTGTAAAAAGATATGGGAAGACAAAATTGGAGCGGGCAAGAGAACTATTTGAGCATGCAGTTGAAACGGTATGTATAATTAATCACTTCTTAATCTCTTGCATCTCTTTGGATCAATGAAATTGTTATGCTGAAATGCAATTTACCTAAAACTATCTGATAATAATTGAAAACGAAAATGAAACAGTTTGAGTATTCCATGACAGTTGGGTATCTTTGGAATTAATTTACTTTGCCTTGAGAAGAAAGTACAAGAGTTTCAAGATACATACGAAGTTGTAGTTAAAGTTTTGGAAAGACTGATGCCTGTAGTTTATTTTATTATTATCTTTTTGATATTCGTGAGGGTCTCAACCAGCTTACACGCATCTCGACTATTCTTGTAATAGATATATATATTTTTTTTCATTCCAAGTGATTGTCATATTCTCTAGTGCTTCTGAATATATTTTAAGTTATGAAAGTTCTTTATTTCTGTTTTGGAAAAAATGAGACTGTTTGGTAGAATGTGTTTAGGGTTCTTTTTTTTTAAGAGAGTGTTTAGGTAGTTCTTAAGGAGACCATTTAGGATCTAAGAATCCAGTGTTTCCCACCTTTATTCCCCCTTTATTTCCTGCTGAAGTAAAGGGTTGATATCTACCTACTTTGAGTGTTTCTTGTTTTGTTATTACAACCTTTTTCATTTAGTAGATTCAAGGCCTTGCACTGTTCATATTGAATTGAATGATACTAAAAGGTGGCCTTATCACGGAACTCTATTGATATGACAATGCTAATGAGTCTATATTTTGATTATGCATTCAGGCACCTGCTGATTCGGTTAGGCCTTTGTATCTTCAATATTCGAAGCTTGAGGAAGACCATGGTTTGGCAAAACGAGCAATGAAGGTCTATGATCAGGCAACTAAAGCTGTTCCAAACAATGAAAAATTGAGCATGTATGAAATATACATTGCTCGTGCAGCTGAGATATTTGGTGTTCCTAAAACTAGAGAAATCTATGAACAAGCAATAGAATCTGGTCTTCCCGATCAAGATGTGAAGACCATGTGCTTGAAGTATTCTGAGTTGGAAAAGAGCTTGGGAGAAATTGATCGTGCTCGCGGAATATATGTATTTGCCTCACAGTTTGCAGACCCTCGATCAGATGTGAACTTCTGGAACAAGTGGCACGAGTTTGAGGTGCAACATGGAAATGAAGATACCTTTAGAGAGATGCTTCGTATCAAAAGGAGTGTTTCTGCTAGCTATAGCCAGGTATTTTCTTATTCAACACTTCTATTGTCTCCCTCCCATTATTTGTTCGTTAATGGAACTTTGTTAATGAAGACAAGATATCTGTCCTCTTGCAGAGACTTTGTTGTCTAACGTGCTTGAATTCTTTCAATAAGATGCAAGATACATTATATCTGGAAATATAGTTGCAGGGGCTAATACTTTTAGTACCCCAACTTCATGACCTGCAATACTTTTTCTTTTTCTCTAAGCTATTAGTATAACGTTTAATCTGCTTCTTGCACGAACACATGGTTAGTTATTTTATTTTAATGTTTGGAATCCGTAAATCTTACTCATTTTTACTCTTCTGTTCTTCAGACACATTTTATTTTACCCGAGTATCTAATGCAAAAGGATCAAACACTGAACCTTGACGAGGCAAAAGACAAGTTGAAGCAGGCTGGGGTTACAGAAGATGAAATGGCTGCTCTAGAGAGGCAGTTGGCCCCTGCAATTGAAGATACGGCCAAAGATAACAGTCGTAAAGTTGGCTTTGTGAGTGCTGGAGTGGAATCACAAGCCCATGGTGGATTAAGGGTTACTGCTAATCATGAAGACATCGAGTTGCCAGATGAGAGTGATTCAGAAGAAGACGAGAACATCGAAATTGCAGAGAAAGAAGTCCCATCTGCAGTTTTCGGAGGCCTTGCTAGAAAGAAGGAAGAATCTGATGAGGCGGACGGAAACAAGGAAAATGGTGCTGCTGTAGTTGAAAAGGATGATGACAGCCACCTTGGTGCTCTTGAGAGGATAAAAAGGCAAAAAAGAGCTTGATAGTGTTTTGTTTTAGAAGTCGAGATAATCGAACGTGTAATGTAAAGAAGAGTTGTTTTAAAATCAATGAATTTTTGAAGGAAATAGTAAAGACACCCCTCCCTGCATTCTTGGGGTTTTATGGTAGAATACAACCATTTTTTGAAAAAATAAATTATAGTTAGTTAGTTTATTATTACTGTGGGTTGCTAAATAGCTTGGATAATATGAGACCTATTTCATTTCTTTATTATTTTGATCGTTTTCTCGTACTGATGGGATCAATATTTGATATAAACAAGAAAAATTAAACCCATACGGAAGCCATATTAATACTGAAAATCTTTGGGTTAACGAGATGAATCCTTATGAATATCATTTAATCAGAAGTAAGAGCTCTGAAACATGGTTTAAGAGAACATCTCTATTTGCACACAACTATATCGTTTGTCTTATTCAGTAATCTTTGTAGATATAAAGGGTGGAATACTAAACCAAAAAGAGCATTCATTAACTGAAGTGAAGACATCTCAGTTCTAACTTGACGCCACAGCAGAAATCCTTTTCTATAGCGTTTCTATTTAAATTTGAACCATCATTGGGAACAAGAAAAGGGTAAAAAAGTCACCAAGTCATGTAAAAATAACAACACATTAATTTTTTTATTACTGCCAAGTTTGGAGGGTCTATAACAAAGATAGATACTAACAAGATCAAACTAAACTTCAACCACAACTTAATCAGCAATCATGTTTTCACCTGGCTCTTTTGACAATCCATGTTCATCATGGAATCAGCAGTATCTTTCCAATGTGCTTGCTACTCTCCATTAGCTGGTGGCCTTCCGCTGCCGCTGACAATGGAAGATACTTGAAGATCACAGGCTTCACCTTCCCTGCTGCAATGGCTGGCCAAACTATCTTCTCAACTTCACTAACAATAACTGCTTTGTTTTCAGGAGTCCGAGTACGCAAACCAGCCGCTGCATTCATGATACATGACAGGTATTTCATCATAGGGAAAGATCGCATGTGTACTATAAAAATGGAGGAAATGCCAAAAGATCCATGTTCCAAAATTCAAGGAAATCTTTTCCTTTGATTGACCACAGTTGAAACATTCAGATAAGAAAAATAAAATTTCATCACAGAAAAGAAGTATGCACCATAGATAGGAAGGAAATGTGAAAAACATCCGGGTCTTAAAAATGGAAAAATCAATTAAATATGACCACAAGTGTAACACAAAAGATTATCAATGTGGTAACAAAGAAGTATATAGGAACCACTTCTCTGAACATGGATGCTAATCTTTATGGTGCAAATAAATGTATCAACGTTAAGTAGCATCTTCATCATCATGGAAGCACAAACATGCTATAATAAGGATATAACCACTGCTAGAACATTTTTCTAATATATATACGACATTAGCATACTTTAATTCATTCCAATACCTCAAATTTCTGATCAGTAGAATGAGTTTCTGATTTGTGTCTTACCCTGCACAGTGAGGCGCTTTGCAAACAAACTGCGAAAATCTAGCTCTGTTACTGCACCGCCCATGGTTCCAATAATAAAAAGCCTACCATCTAAGTTTAAGCTTTCAAGGTTTCGCTGAAAGTAAGAGGCACCAATACTATCAAGAATGACATCCACACCTGCCATGGTTAAAATTTTACATAAAATTTCAGTACTATTTTTGTTTTATAAGAAACAACTTCATTGATAGTATGAAATTACAAAAAGAGTAAGAAACTCGAAAATAAATTTTCAGTACTATCAAGAATAAGCATTCAGGACTTGAAACATTAAAACAGTGAGGAGTTATAGAGGTGTTAGAAACAAACCTTTTCCATCTGTTTCTTCCTTCACTCGTGTTACAAAGTCTTCCGTTTTGTAATTGATGCACACATCTGCTCCAAGGTCTTTGCAGACAGCTAATTTCTCCTCACTACCTGGTGATGAAGATTTAAAAACATGAGGAGAGATTTAGGAACTGATAAAAGATAAAAGTGATTGCCATACCTGCAGTAACAAACACTTTTGCTCCTTGGTATTTGGCTATTTGAATAGCAAAAGTACCAATTCCACTTGAGCCTCCATGAACCTGAAATTTCAATACCCTTCCATTCATGAGGACAATACATAAATGAATTCAATTGAGATTTGAATAAACTCCACATTTGTCAACATATCTCCTCCAGTAACATTCTTCTTTCTCTCATACTCCTTTTCAACCTTTTTCTATCTCACCCAAGTAAAATTAAAAGTCTAAAACCAAGATGAAGTTTTCCAAAAACATACCAATAATGTCTCTCCTCTCGATAACCGACTTGTCATAAATACAGTCGACCAAACGGTGCAAGCCACCTCCGGAAGACTAGCAGCATCCTTCAAGGAAACACCAGGTGGAATGGGAAGTACTTGCCCAGCTGGGACAGCTACTTTCTCAGCATACCCACCTCCAGCAAGAAGAACACATACCTGTGCTGCAGCAGTGTGTTAAATGATCAGATGACTATTTCAATTCTTTAAAGCCTAAAGCATATGGGGCATTGTCCCCTACCAATAAAAGATCACTAAATAACGTTGTGAATCCTGAAACAAAAAAAGCAAAATTGTCTCTGATGTTAAAAGGGCTGTGAACTCAACTCACGAGGCTAGACCCAATTTTACGTTGGGAAATTGAGAGTGCCACATATTTTCTAGGAAGAGAACATATATTTTTTCTTCTCACTCCCTCTCTTCACTTTCTTAGAGTATTTACAGAAGAAACAGACATTACTCTCAGCTTATTCAAAAGACTTCTTCCACTACCTAATGCAATATCTCTCACCCCCCATTAAAACATAGAAACTACGATCAAGCACTCGGCTGAAAAGACTTGAAAAGGCAAAAACGGGATCTCTACAAAATTTCGAAAGCACTACAACTAGAACAAGATGAAGTAGTGAAATGGATTTCCATTAATTTCATAAACGACCTGATCGCCGATTTCCCAGCGGGAGACGTTTTTCCCAACAGCCTCAATGATCCCAGAGCATTCGAGACCCAGGTAGGGACTCGCACCCTTGGGCGGAGGATAGAAGCCTTTCCTCTGTAACGTGTCGGCCCGGTTGAGTGCAGTGGCCTCGACCTTGATCAGAACCTCATCGTCCTTGATTAATGGGTCCTCAACTTCTTGCAATTGAAGCACTTCCGGCTCCCCCGGTTCGCGGATCACTATAGCTTTCATTGTTCATCTGCTATTGAACTCTCCAAAGCGGATCACTATGCTGATCGAAGAAATCCTATTCCTCTACACAGCTGCAAGGGAGAGGATTTTTTGTTTTGTTTTGAAGTTACAAGTTTGACCCTCAAGTATGTTTTTGTGTGTATATATACTTTGAAAGATATTGATAATTTTGAGAACCAAGCTCAGACTCTTAGGGTAGGAATTAGAATGAGGCGACAAACTTTTTGGTCACGCATGCACTAAGGACTAGACAATCTACTTTTAGATCGAAGATTATCCACTATAGGTATTGAGAGTTATTGGTGCTCTTTGTTTAATTTGTTTGGTTAGTTTTCTTGAACTAAAAAATATATATTTTGTCTTTTTAATTTTTTTTTGTTAAATTATAAAATATTTCTATATTTTGTACTTTACTTCAAAAATATCTTTAAACTATTAAAAGTTTTAATATTACTCTTCAATTTTGTTAAACGTTTCAAAACTACCATTGAACCAAAATTTTCTTAAAAACTTCTTAGGAAAACGAAGTGGCTGCCAATAGAATTTTGGTTAATCTCAATTAGTAAAAGTTGAAACTGACGTAGCCATCTCATTTTTCTATGAAGTTTTTTTACATAATTTTAGCCTAAGAGTAGTTTTCAAACACTTAGCAAAGTTGAATGATAGTATTAAAGCTTTTGAAAATATAATAATATTTTTGAAATAAAGTACAAAATACATATATATTTCATATAATTTAGCCTGTTTTTTTTTTAAAAAAAGTTGAACAATTGCAAGTTGGAAGTTTGAATAATTGACCTTTGATTAAGCCATATTTCTCCAACCAAATGTTCTATGTGTTCAAATCTCCACTCCCATATTATATATGTAACAAGTTTCTAAATCAAATTATAAGTTCACTCTCAATTTATTAAATCTATAAACTTCCAAAGTAGAACCTAAAAAAAAGTTTATAAAATTTAGAAGTGTGAGAACTTTCAATTCTTTTATTTAATAAGTCCCTAATGTACGAGATGTTTTTAAAAATTCACAAATCAATCTAATACAAAATTGAATTTTATCTCCAACAAAACTTTGACCTATCAATTTTGTGTTTAATTCAATCGTGAATTTTGAAAAATGTCAAATAAGTTAGGTACATAAAATTGAAAGTTCAAATACAACACTTTCAAATATTCTCTTAAACACAATATTAATGGTTTAGAGACTAGACTCATAAGTTAATCTAAAATTTAAAAAGTTAGAATAAATCACTAAAATTCTATTTTTGTATTTTTTTTAAGTACAAGAGAAGGAAATAAAATCAATTAGCAAAAGATTGATCGACTAGAACAGCCCATGAGGCTCAGAGTGCATGATTTTCTGTCTAGATAGATGAAAACGGGTGTCGATGTGCATGGACGGCTAGTTCATTTGCCGATTCATTATGATGTCGTCATATGAAGGCGACCTCTATAATCTCGCATGTTCTGATCTTCCTTCTTATATCATCTACAATGAGTTGCGCTTCTTATATCATCCACAATGAATTGCGCTTCATTTTCGAATTTGTCAGTTCCATGAAGTAGATTCCAAAGCACCTGAGAGTCAATTTCTATTGAAAGAGATCGAATGTCCATTTCAAAAGCTAATTCGATCCTCCTCAAAAGTGCCAAAGCCTCTGCAAGTTCTACAGAACCATGAAGCTGCCTTTGGTATTCAACAGCCATCATCACCTCGCCATTCCCATCCCAAATGATAGCACCGAATGATGCCTCGCCATTTAGGAGCTATTTTTGCATCTGAAACATCTCTATACTCTACAAAATAGCTAATAAGTCAAAATTTATTCGACTCCACCATACGAAAATCTCATCAAAATAATTATGTCTTAACTAGGTTAGAGGACAGATCTTAAACTTAATAAAACAGTTTACTAGATGAATTGTTGAGGTTAGGATTGGGTTTTTGTATAAGAAACTATAAAAAATTAACTTAAGTAAATAAATTAAAAAATCACTCGTTAAATATTTTTGAGATTCGAACATCCGTCACCTCTCTGATTGGCTGTGAGGCAAGCGTTGAAAACAGAGGAGCTTCAGAGCCGACGGTCAAGTAGGTGAAGTCGAACTTCGAAGCTGCCAGTGCCATCACTGCGAGGTTCTGATTTATTTGTGTTGATTAGCGTATTTTAGTGCTAAGAGCAGACATGGGTCGGTCTGAGCTTTGCTGGATCGCCACACCTTTCATCTTTCTGCTACTTGTACCTGGAATCGTTGCCTGGGGAAAGGAAGGTCACTATGTAATCTGCAAGATAGCCGAGGTAACTATATAACGTATTCAAGTCGTTTTTAAGCATCAGTTGCGTTTATTTTATCAAGCTTTCGGTGTTACAAAAGGGTGATTGGGAATATGATACTGTCCAGTTTAGGAAATTCAGGGTAATAACTTATTGGGTTGTTGATTGAAAGTTCATTTTTACCGAGATTTTGGCTTCGAGTTCTTGGAAGTGTAGCTTTGTCGTTATAATAGTGTAGGTCGGGAATCAAGTTAAAGGAAACATGGCAAAGGAGAGAGGGGTCTTGTGAAATGTGATCCCCTATTAGAAAACTTTTGAACCATTTGGATTCTTTACGTAAAAACCGAAATAAATACTTTTATCCACTATTTTAAATTTCTTAGTAAGCTAGAAATCTGTTGGGTGAGTCGATTTGGAGCTGATTATATCAAGCATTAGATCCTGTATTGTTCAAGACATGACTGATATCACTTCCTGTGGTTTAGGAATATTTCACTGAAGATGCTCTATCCATGGTCAAAGAATTGCTTCCTGCTTCTGCTGAAGGTGATCTTGCGGCTGTATGCTCCTGGCCTGATGAGATTCGACGAAAGGCTCATTATCGCTGGAGCAGCGCCTTACACTACGTTGACACACCTGATTTCTTTTGTAATTATAATTACTCGAGTAAGTTTAAGCTTATGGTATTTTCAGTTTCGATTGTGGCCTATGTTTATCATGCCGTTTTACTGTTTGATAAAAAGGCTTGTTATCTCTTATAAAAAAAAGTATGATACTTGTTATCATAGTGTTTGTGAGCTTTAAATTCAAAAGCATTGTTGAACGACAAGAATACTGACGCTGAGAGATTTGTTAGTTCATGATCACATAACCGATGCATCCTCTAAAGTTATGTTATATGGCCAATGACATCATTGTCTATCTATTTCAATCACGCAATAGTATTGTAATGTCAGTATCTTCCTAAATTAAAATTTATGTATGCATAAGAATATAAGATTTTAACTGAGGGAATTTCCATGTCTCGTTGATTGAAGATGACAGGGTGTTCATATAAAATGAACATGTCTGCAATTCATGAGAGGTAGCCTGATGTCGCCTTGCTAGCTCTGAAGTCTGAAACATCTTATGTTTCCAACTAAGAAGTTAATGAAAATATGTCGTTCTGAATATGTCACATATATGATGGTTGCTATGTTCAATTGAGTTTTGATTCCGTTCATTCAACGAGGTATTTTAATGGCAAGACTTAACTCCTTATATAAAAATGGCAGGATTTAACTCTAATCTTACTTGAAATGTGGAAGTCCTATTTTTACAATGTTTGCTAGCGTAACGATATTCTCTGCTTCATTATAGGAGATTGTCATGACAATCACAGACATAAGGGTAGGTGTGTGACTGCAGCAATTTACAACTATACCATGCAACTCGAATCAACTTACAAGGAGATGACTTCAGATATTAGATGTAAGCACTGTAGGTAACTCGGTTGCGTCCCTACATTTTTCGAAAAAAAGTCATTTTTATTCACATTGTATTTTCAGATAACTTAACCGAGGCTCTTATGTTCTTGTCCCATTTTATTGGAGATGTCCATCAGGTTTGCTCTTTCTATAGATCTGAATTTCAAGGCACTGCGAGAAATAAAAAATATGAAATGTTTGGCCATGAATTTTGTATAACTACAAAATTTAGTCATCTTAATATTGTTGAAAGTTTATTTTTCATTCAATGGGACATTCTCAAATCACTCTTGCTTTTCAAATAGCATCAACTGCATAGATACATTTTATGTTAAATGTTAATTGCCTCCATTATTGGAAACTCTATTTTTTTTGTTCTTGTATCTCTAAAATTCTAATAATTCTCTTTCAAATTTTTCGGTGGTGCTTGTTCTTGTACCTAAATAACAATACTAATAATGTCAACTGTATTTCATTTTCCGATAAAAGTCCAATAATCTTTGATTTTATCCCTTTACATTCGAGTTTCCTGTTATTTGGTGGCAGCCCCTGCATGTTGGTTTCATTGGTGATCTAGGAGGTAATTCGATAACGGTCCATTGGTACCATAGAAAGACTAATCTCCATCATGTAAGTGTCACCTGCAGATTTCAACTCCCTCCCCACAAATACCCTTCTCAGTTCTCTATTTTTCCTGAACCTGTAACCTATTGACAGTAAACAGACTCGAAAAGCTTGTCATGATGGCTAAAACTACAAGCTTGTCATGTTTTGGTTTTTATTCATCTGTATTGAGATGGTTTCATCCATTAAAAAAAATGGTTTTCTTACAGGTATGGGATAACATGATAATTGAGTCTGCCCTGAAGACATTCTACAATTCAAGCCTT
>JAOANK020000018.1:98207-108845 GCA_026257165.2 Telfairia occidentalis
TATTTATTTATTTTTTTTTTTTTTTTTTTTTTTTACAAAAACAAAATAAATTTAGAAGATGAGGGAGCGTATTTATCATAATTTTTTTCCTCTAAAATATACTTCTACCTTTTCAATTTTTAAATTTAAAATTTGATAACATACCAATATTATTTTAATAGTTTATACCATTTGAATCACAAATTTCAAAAATCATTTTAAAAAAAATCACTAAATTGATATTGTCATTTGATTTAGTGAATCGGAAGATAATAAATAAATTTCAAATTGCTTATCAAACCTATCCTAAATTCGTTTTAAATTTGAAATGCACTTCTCTATTTGGAGGTTTGTTGAAAAGAAAAATAAAATAAAATTTTTACTAATATAGATCTTTTAATGAAATCTTGAAAAATCTTATTATCTGAAAGCGGTAAGAATTTGAAATCGATTAAAATCCTAAGTGTTCGTTGATAACGTTTTCATTTCTTGTTTCTTGTTTGCTTGTTTTCTGTTTTAAAATTAGAAACAGAAACATTTTTTTATAACTATTTATGTGTATTGTTTCTTAAAAAAACAGAAATGTATTTGATAACTATTTCATATTTCATGTTTTTTAGTTGAAATAAACTTTAGTACACATAATATAATAAAATATATAATATGCATTAAAACAAATAATCAATACAATTTCAATTCCAAAACAAAATTAAAAAAAAATTAATAAATTTTATCTTTCAAATGTTGTTCATCTGTAATGTCATCTCTCACTCGAGTTAATTCACATTAAATGATGTCAGCTTACATAAGTTAGTTCAATTAGACTAATTTGTAAATTGTTCGATTAATTTTGTAAATTTTCAACAATCATTAATTTATTGCACAACTTGTTATTGATATATTTTTGTATTATGACTTAGTAATAAAATATTTATTTAAGGATAATCAATCAAACATATCCACATTTCTTTAATTTAATAATAATCTTTTTCCGTTTTTTTCTCTGAAAATGTATGTGTTTCTTATTAGTCAATCATACATGCATATCAAATCTAAAAAGAAAAAATAAAAATGAAAGATTTATTTCTTATTTATCAATCTAATAAAAATAAATTTAAAATCTACCAAAATTGAAGAAAAATAATAGAGATTGAAATAAATATTAATAATTAAATACTCATAAATGAAAATAATAAAAACAAAGGAAAAGACAAGGAGACCAAGAGAAAAAGACAAAAACGAAAACAAAAAACAAAAACAAAAAGATAAAAAAGTATGAAAATAAAACATAATTGTAATAGAAGAGATAAAGAGGGAGAAAAATAACGAAAACAAAGAAATAAAGAAATATGAAAAACAAAATTATAATGGAAGAGATAAAAGAGAGAGAGAACGAGAGGAGACGAGAGGGAGAGAAAGAAGGAAGCTTGGAAATTAAAAAAAAAAGAAACAGAAACATAATTTGAGAAAGTATTTTTTGTAGTTTCTCAAAATTTGCTAAATTTTAGAAATTATTTCTCAAAATTTAGAAACAAGTAACATCTATTACCAAACATATCTATTTCTTAAAAATTAATATAAGAAACAAAAATATTACTAAACGGGTCCAAATAACTAAAAACACCAGTAATGGTGCTTCTATAACATTATTTGTCGATAAGTTGGTTTGAAAGAAAAAACAACAAAAAAAGGTTGAGTTACTTTTAAGTAATAAAAAACTTCAAAGTGATAGATGATCAGAATGCTTAATAACAAATCATTTTGATATTTAATTTTAAGACAAATTTCATTAATCACCCTTGAAATATGGTGATTTGTGACAATTACATCTTTAAATTAAAAATGAAACTCTCAAACTTCTATAAGTGAAAAAATTAGACTCATAAACTTTCAATTGTAAAAATTAAACTCTTAAATTTCACGAATGAAAAAAATTGGACCCCTAAACTTTCAATTTGACAAAAAGTTGTATCCATTTTATTATAGCTTTTAGAAATTTCCTCCACCTCTTCATTTTTTTCTCCCTCTCTCGACTTTCTCTTATGCCCGAGAGAAATGACGATAGCTCCAAGTTTGTTTATCATTCAATCAATCGGACAATTCTTCCTTCTTTAATCTAGAGATTTCTCAAACCATAGGCAGTTCAATAATAATAATAATAAAAAAGCCATATTCCAAATAAGATTAGAAATTTGTTGCTACGGCGACGGCAACTTTTGAAAAATAAAATAAGTTGCAACGACGATAGCAACTTTTGGAAAATTTATTGAATAAATTCATCTCAAAGCAAGCAATCCATGTCCTTTCAAAATTCTTCCTTCAATTTCTCTCTCCAACTATTTTTCTTTAAAAATTTCCTTTTTTTTTTGTTTTTTCCAGAAATCTTCCCTACCCACCAAGAATTGCAGTGATTTCAAGAAATTTGTTGGGTTTCTCTCCGCCGTGGGGATTTTTTTATAGAGAGAGAGAGGAGAGAAAGTAGTGTGTGTGGATTTTTAAGCACTTCAAATAATGGTCCAAAGCAAACCTTTCATCAAAGCAATTCTCTGTGGGTTTAATTTTTACAATTAAAAGTTAAATGGTCCAATTATTCACTTCAGAAAGTTTAATGGTTTTAATGCAATTTGCCCTTGATTTTATATCGCCGAAACCATTTTTTTAAGTACTTTTCGATTAAATGGTATCAAACGTACTCTTTTTTTTTTTTTAGTTCAACATATGGAAGTGGAGATTCGAACTCGCGACTTTTTGGTTAGTAAGAACATGCCAAATTGAGTTATGCTCGGTCTGCTTATCAAAAATAGTCACAAACATATCTTAATTGTCTAATCAAATATTATATATTAATTAATTATACAAGTAGTTTTTCCACTACTCTACATATATTAAAGGAAACGTGGCACCTATAGACTGTCTAGTAAGTCAATGTTGAAGAAATAGAGATGAGTGCATCCTTTTTATGGGTGACCTACACTTGTTGAATCTCATTAATCGAGTGATTTTTTATAAAGTATTTTTTTTTTTTCTAATTGACATGTCACTTTTTCCTTTTTTTTTTTGGATCGAACATGTGTCTCACTAATTAATTAACCTTAAGTAAAACGGAAAAATAAATGAAATAGAATTTTGATGTATTTTTTTTTAGTTCAACAATATGCGACTGGATATTCACGACCTTCAAGAAGATACGCTACTATGTTCGATTTTGCAAATTAGAATAATTGATTATGAGTGGAGGCCGTACAAAAGAAGATGGGGCCGTCTGTTCGTATGCAGCAAACCAAGCGTGCAACTAAAAAGAGACTTCATTTTCCCTCAAAAGAATGAAATAAATTTATACCAAAAAGTTGCAAATTATTTTCTTTATATTATACCAGACACTCCATTTCTCCTTCTTTTTCACTTTCACTTTTGTCGAAGCAATTATTGCACCAGGGATGGTCATTTTTGTTTGCGGGACCCACATTCTTCAATTCTATTCAACTTCAACTAGCACACGTGGCACTTAAAAAAAAAAACTAGCATATGTGAATATTTAGTTACTAGGCATTATAACAAAAAAGGGAAGGGAAGAAATCTCAATTTTTAAATAAGTTATTGACTTTTGTTTTCATATATAAAAAAAAAAGATTATAAATAATAAATAATTTAAAATAACGAAACAATAAAGAAAAAAACACACAACGAAAGGAGAATCTCTTGTCCCATTGTCATCCATATTATGAATCATCTCACTCGTTAATGATGTCATCTACTTTTGAATGATGCATTGTCATAATGAGCCTCGAAAACCATAGTTTCAACATAATTTCCTAGGTGATGAAAAAAGATGTAGAACACGTAACTTCTCAATTATTAGAGTTTGAAGGATAAAAATTCTATCGATTGTCAATTTAAATGGTAGTTGATAACTCCAAACCAAAATTATTTGGTGACGATAATGATGTTTTACCTTATAGGAATTTAACTTATTCTCAAGAAGTCTAATCTAGTCCAACAATCAAGTAGGAAGTGCAAGTTTGAATTGTCGCATGTGTGGAGGAGATTGCGTGTTTGAAACAACATCTAAAAATTTGTCTCAATTGAGCCAAATCCAACCCAACCAAATTAGGCCAGAGCCATTGTCATTTGCCATTTGAAGTTTGAGATAATGGAACAGATTCATTAATTTAGGGTTTGAGGGTTGGTGCTATAAAAATAGTATGAATTTTATTTTAAACAAGAATTAGTTGTACTTAATTAAATATTAAAATTTGGATACATTCATTTTCCTTTCATATTCTGAACCCTCCACCCCTACACTTGCTGCAAACTCACAACCTGCCATTCAATATGATATTCACCAAAGTAATCAAGACAGAGATTGTTGTTTCAACACTTGCCTTTATAGATTGAAATGATTTATCCAAAAGATGTGGCTCAAACACTAATAAGAAACTCAGAAGTGAGGATAAAGCATTGTTGTAAGCAAAAATATTGACCAAGATTTTGGTGAAACTAAGTAGGTTTCTGAAAAAGCACTTTTACCATGTAACCCATGGGAGGTCTGGAAGTGAGGACCCAAAAATAACAACCCTAATGCCAACCCAAAAAGAAGGGTTAGGCTCAAGATAGGCGCCTAAACCCACCCAAATCCAACCCCCAACATACCCCCAAAAGTGCCCCAAAAAGATTTGTGCATCAAATATAGTTTCTTGGTGAAGTGCAGAGTTGGTTCCAATGCAAAAATTTTCTTCCAATAGTCAGAATTCCATACATATTCAGTGCCAGTTTCTGAATAAAGGACTCTTATATAACCCAACCCATACGTTTGGAAGTGAGAGCCTAATACAACAAACAAACCTACGCCCCATGGTGCATTGCAGTGAAATTTCCTCTGGTTTCAAAGCAAAATTTTTCTCAAAACAATAGAATTACATACACAATTCAGTACCAGTCCCCAAACAATGTAACCCAGCAATGGAAAATCAAAAAAGCCCTCTCAAACTGATTATGAGAAACAGGAAAAAAAAGTTCATATTCTTCAACAGGCATCCATAATGGAAAAAAGAAGCACATTCTATCCTGATTCATGAAGAAGGTGGAAGTTATGCAGTCCGACAAATCAATAAGCTCTTATATATACAAGCTTACCATTAACATAAAATTCAAGTACCCGCAGTAGGCAAAGCCGCCATAAATGAATTATAAGAAGATTCAAGATCAAAGTGAAGCTGCCGAGCCTGTTGCTCCGTCAACTCATCCGCCGCGCCCATCTTCGACAGCCGTCCGAGCCACTCCCTCATCTTTGTCTTCCCTTCAAAATCCGGCGGAAGAATGGTCAATTTATTCAGTGAAGCAGAGAGATCCGAGAGCAGGGGGTGCACCTGATCCACCGCCACCATGTTCAGTTTCAACGAATCCATAGCGGTAATAAAGTTCTGCACACACTCCGCCACAATGGCGGCGGAGGTGGTGGCCGAGGCGGCGGCGGCGGCCCTGTGTTCCACCGTGGCAGGGACACCGGAGATCACAAGACGGTTAATCGCAGCGGGACAGTCCATTTTGTAAGTGTCTGCGAATCGCTCGATGCTTGGGACTGTGTCTTTGAGCGTCGAGGCCAAGGTTTTGAAATGTGCGATGAGTTTGAAGCATTCCGTCTCATAATCGGAGGAGGGGATTATATCACGGATGTAAGCCTTTTCGAGCTTTTCGGTGGCCTTAATAATGGCGTAAAGTTCGGCAAAATTATCGTACATTTCTCTCTCGCGCTTGTCGTTCCAAAGCTTGACTTCCATTGAAGCAATCTTCAGGGACGAAAGTGAATTGAGTGTGGAGATCGTGAGAAATTGGGGGTTTTTTGTTCAGTGGAAGATTGGAGAAGAGAACGGGACACGCGCAAAGAGAAAGGCCTTCTTCACTGAAGAAAACACAGAGATAAAGCAAACATGAATTCAGAAAGGTTTAATTTTACAAACCAACGCTCAAAACCTACAAAATATAACCACAATCGGCTCAGTCTAGAGACATGAAGATAAAAACTTGTGTTCTTAGCCGAAAGAAACGGAAGGAAAAAAATCAATTTCGAAAACATAAACAAACCCTTCGAATTAGCAACAAAATACAGTAGAATCGTCAACAGAATCTGGATCTAGCTCAAGAATAGGAGAAGAGAAGACAAATATTTTCATAGAACAAGAGGCAAAAACAACCAAAAAGTATGTTTTTCATGATTTTCCTACGGTATCTCGGCAGCCAAACAGGATCATCAGCAATAACAAAAGGGGGACAAATAAAACAAAAGAAAATGAAGAAACAATCAATAGATATAAGGAAGAATGGAATTGTGAGATGAAGAGGAAACAAAGAACAATCGGAGAAGCAGGAGGAAAAAAAAGAAAGCGAAGATTAACCCTTATCACAGAAAGAGACGCGTCTTGTGAATCCAGAAATCAGATACGGTGGGCGTGTCGTAGGAGGAGGAGAAGAAGAACTCTGAAGGGAGAGAGGGAGGGATTGCGTGTGGGCTCGCACATATTATTATTGCTGCTTACGGCATCTGCGTGTAGCAGTTGGAAAACAAAACTCCCAAACCCCAAAAAAAAAAAGGAAAAACAAATTCAAGAGAAGAGAAAATCGCCCATTTATCTTCTGCTATGGAGCGGCGGTACAGTGAAGTTTATGCAGTGTCCAGTTACCCGGTTCTTGTTGGGCTTTTTTCCCGAACAAGCACAATCGTGCCGTTGGACATAGGAGCTTAACCACACACTGGGCCCGAACTTATTGGGCTTGGCTAAACTCTATCTGAGCCCAAAATCTAGGGTTAAGGGAAAATTCTTTCTACCGAGTTTTACCCCATCTCTTGGGTTCCTGGTTTTCCTTTTGATGATCGATGCAGCAGGTTTTGAGCTTTCTTTTTCTTCCCCAAGATGGGCTGAACAAACAGGTTAGTTTTCTGTAGCCTATTTTGTTTCTTGGTCTGCCTTGACTGTTTGTGTTTGAGTTGATTTTATGTTCATCTTTCTCTTCAGGTGGGTTGAATTTTCTGGGCAGAAGTGGGGATTGGGTTATTTGTTTGATTAGCTGATTTGTTTGTGTAGCATGTTTATTTTCATCTTTTGCTGGGGTTTCTATTGCTTATAGTTATGATGAATTTGTGTTTTCTTCCTAAAAAAAAGTCAAATTCTGTTTGGATTTGAGTTTTGTTACCATGGGAATTTAGTTGTTGTTAAAGCTCTTCGTTTATCTTTTTTATATGTTAGAGCATGTTATATTTGGTCTCGTTTATCCATCCCACAATTTGTATTATTTGGATTAGTATTGGTTGGTGCCTGATTGTTTGATTGCAAATGGAAATGGAAATAGAATTGGAACATAATTTCTAAGTTGGATTATTAGACTTTAACCTTATCTTTTTTCAATAATTTCTTATTATAGTCTAATATAAAATTATATTTCAGCCCAATTAAAGCCGAACAGCATACCCAATTTCTGCAGTTTCTGGAGGCCTTAGGAAAAATCTGATGCGGCGGACGGAGGTAAGGAAAATGGTGATTATTACTATGGGTTGCTAAATAGCTTGGAAAATATGAAATTTATTTCCTTTCTTTATAATTTTGATCGTTTTCTAGTACTGTTGGATCCGTATTTGATATAAAACAAGAAGAGAAACGCATCCCCATATTAGAACTCATCATAATACTTGTAGACATCTCCGTTCTAACTAGAACAGCACAACAGAAATCCTTTCAAACATGGGTAAAAAAAGTCACCAAAAATAACGACACAGTAAATTATTTTATTACTGCCAAGTTTGGGAGGCCATGTTACACATCATGTTTTCACCTGGGTCTTTTGAAAATCCATGTTCATCATGGAATCAGCAGTATCTTTCCAATATGCTTGCTACTCTCCATTAGCCGGTGGGCTTCTGCTGCTGCTGACATTGGAAGATAATTGAAGATCACAGGCTTCACCTTCCCTGCTGCAATGGCTGGCCAAATTATCTTCTCAACTTCACTAACAATAACTGCTTTGTTTTCAGGAGTCCGGTTTCGCAGGCCACCCGCTGCATTATACATGACACTAGGAAAAGATGGCAGTATGCTATAAAAATGGAGGTAATCTTAAAAGATCCATGTTCCAAAAATCAAAGAAATATTTTCCTTTTAATGACCACAGGTGAAACATTCAAAGACGAACAGTAAAATTTCATCACTGAAAATATCATCTGTGCACCATATGAATGGAGGATATGTAAAAGATATCCACGTCTTAATTACATATGAACATTAAGTGAAACATAAACGATTATCATTGTTGTAACAAAGAAGTATGTAGGAAGCACTTCTCTGAACATGGATGACAATCTTTATGGTGCAAATAAATGTATCAACTTTAAGTAGTATCTTCATTATCTCAGAAGCATAAACATAGTGCGACAAGGATACATAGACTGTTAGAACATTTTTCTAATACATATTTGACATTAGCATACTTTAATTCATTTCAACACCTCAAATTTCTGATCAGTAGAATGAGTTTCTGATTTGTCTTACCCTGCACAGTGAGGCGCGTTGCAAACAAACTGCGAAAATCTATCTCTGTTACTGCTCCGCCCATGGTTCCAATAATAAAAAGCCTACCATCTAAGTTTAAGCTTTCAAGGTTCCGCTGAAAGTAAGGCGCTCCAATACTATCAAGAATAACATCCACACCTGTCATCGTATAAAATATTAAAATCTCACATAAATTTTCAGTACTATCAAGAGTAAGTATTCATGACATGAAACCTTATAACAGTGAGGAGTTATAGAGGTGCTATAGAAAAACCTTTTCCATCTGTTTCTTCTTTCACTCGTGCGACAAAATCTTCCGTTTTGTAATTGATACACACATCTGCTCCAAGGTCTCTGCAGGCATCTAATTTCTCCTCACTACCTGATGATGAAGATTTAAAAACATGAGGAGAGATTTAGGAACTGATAAAAGAAAAAAGTGATTGCCAGACCTGCAGTAATAAACACTCTTGCTCCTTGGTATTTGGCAATCTGTATAGCAAAAGTACCAATTCCACTTGAGCCTCCATGAACCTGAAATTTCAGTACCCTTCCATTCATGATGGCAATACATAAATGAATTCAATTGGGATTGGAATTAACTCCAAATTTGGCAACATATCCCCTCCAGTAACCTCTTCCTTTTCCCTTTTTACATATCACCCAAGTAAAACTAAAACCAAGATGAAGCTCTCCAAAACATACCAACAATGTCTCTCCTCTGGATAATCGACTTGTCATAAACACAGTGGACCAAACGGTGCAAGCCACCTCCGGAAGACTAGCAGCATCCTTCAAGGAAACACCAGGTGGAATGGGAAGTACTTGCCCAGCTGGGACAGCTACTTTCTCAGCATACCCACCTCCGGCAAGAAGAGCACATACCTGTGCTGCTGCAGTATGTTAAATGATCAGATGCTAGCTATTTCAATTCTTGAAACCCTGTAGCATATGGGGAATTGTCTCCTACCAAAAAAAGATCACTACATAACATTGTGAATCCTGAAACAAGAAAAGCAAAATCGTCTCTGATGTTAAAAGGGCTTTGAAGTGAACTCAACTCACGAGTCTGAACCCAATTTTAGGTTGGAAAATTGAGAGTACCACAAAAGAAACAGACATTACTCTCAGATTATTCAAAAGACTTCCTCCACTAACTAATGCAATATCCCGCACTCCCCCATCAAAACCTAGAAACCAACGATCAAACACCCAGCTGAAAAGACTTGAAAAAGCAAAAACAGGACCTCTACAATGTTTGGAGAACAGTACAATTACACAAGATGAAGTAGTGAAATGAATTTCCATTGATTTCATTAACGACCTGATCGCCGATTTTCCAGCGGGAGACATTTTCCCCAACAGCTTCAACGATCCCAGAGCATTCCAGACCCAGATAGGGACTCGCACCGCTGGGCGGGGAGTAGAAGCCTTTCCTCTGAACCGTGTCGGCTCCGTTGAGTGCGGTGGCGTCGACCCTGATCAGAACCTCATCGTCCTTCATTACTGGCTCCTCAACCTCTTGCAATTGAAGCACTTCCGGTTCGCCCGCCTCGCTGATCACTATAGCTTTCATTGTTGATCTGCTATTGGACTCTCCAAACCACTCAGCCAACTGAACAAATCCTATTCCTCTACACGCTGCCTGTGAGAAGGGACTTTTTGTTTTGTTTATTAGATTAGACTACAAGTTTGACCCTACTCCCAACTAAGATTATCGTTTTGTGTTTTTGTTTTTTTGTCGGAAAATTGCACAAATCACCCTTAAAGTATGATGATTGTTACAATTGTACCCCTAAACTTTTAATTGTACTACTAAACTTTCCACAATAAAAATTAAATCCTTAAACTTTTTATAAGTGAAAAAATTATGCTCCTAAACTTTAAATTGTAAAAATAAAATCTCAAACTTAAAAAAAAAAAATTGTTCCATTTTTTTCTCTCTTCCATATTTCCTTAAACTGGGGAATTGAAGTGTAGTTTGCATCTTCAAAGCCAAAAGGATCCAGCATAGGAGGAGAAAAATGTATCAAATTTGTGAAGGTAAAAGGATATCTATATGGATTTTTGGTAATTAAAAACATTGTTGCGTCTCATAGCATCTAGTCTATAACTAGCCATA
>JAOANK020000018.1:173380-183681 GCA_026257165.2 Telfairia occidentalis
TTTCCAAATGCTTTCTAAAACCTTTTCTCTAACCACGTTTTTCAAAACCATTTTCTCGAGAACGTGGGTGGAGGTTGCGAGATAGTTTCGCTGTGTCATCGCCAGTCCTGTTTTGTTGGCTGATTTGCTTACGGGTGGAAGCAAGTGCCGCACAATCGCTTTGTGAGCCTCGTTAAGGTGCGATTGTGACACTAAGCACCCTATATGGAGTTCAAGCACTCATTGCCCCCCTGCCCCACATGCCTCTGCCCAGGCATTTTCTTCTGTCTAATATATGAGTCTGAGATCCTCTCTTACCCCGGATTTTTTACTCTATACCATACTGCTGATTCTTAGGTTGATCAACTTAAAAGGATTGTATGTAGGATTCCAAAGGAGTACGTGGCCTTCCTCCGAGATGATAAACAAATTGTATTCGCTTGCTGTATTGTGATATGTTTATCCTAGGAATTCATGCGTGAAATATTCATATTCTTTGTTTCTTAACCATCATATTCTTTGTTTCTTAACCATGATTAGTATAGAAATTCAGCATGCCCCCATCTGAATATTGCTTCAATTAGCAGATTGCTGGTACAGAAATGCAGCATATCCCAATTAATCATGGTGCATAGTATCTATTCTATACACTCCAAGATTATAGTAAAATAAATTTGTTTTCAAGATAGTTGACGGTGGATTTGAAAGGACTTACCTTGTGAACGAGTAATGAGAGAACCACCTCAGGTTCAACACTGTCATAAAGCTCGTTAAAATTTTGAGCAGTACCAAACTGTATAGTTCGAATCCTCAGTCTCCGTTTAAGAGAATGTTCGGTTCTGCATAAACAGTCCATCATGTGTCAAGCTAGTCATAATAACTAGTTATACAAGTAAATGACAGGAGAAGAGTACATTGATGACTGCACTATTTATGTAATGCTGATTTCAGACAATCAGAATCCGGAGGGAAAGTTTTTCCCATTGAAAGTTTTTCACTTTCTTTTCATGAAAACGACTTATGTGGGAGATTATTGCCACCTTATATTAAATGAAACTCAAATAGGAAAAGAAACTGGATTGACAATAAACACGTTCCATGATAATTTTCACCTTCCTACCACATTATGGAGGGAATTGGCTGAAAATAAATTCAAGAAAGTGACAAAGATTTTCCTTTTTTTTTCTTCATAAGAAACGAGAGAAATATTATAAACCAAAAGAACTAATACAACCTAAAGGCCAGCACCTCCATGCCACTAGGGAGGAAGAACTAAACAAAAGGCCTCCAATCTATGTTGATAACAAAGAAAGAATAGTACCAACAAAAAGTGACAAGGATCGTATGCCTTCATAAACCAAGATGAGTAGATGTATCGCAATAAGAGCAAGAAAAGTATCACAGTGCTCCTAAGCAAATCTTTCTGGACGCTTAGAGCATAATACATGTGATCACAGTGGTTAAAATTCTTCAATTATGTACTTTTTTTTGTAAGAAATTTCTTCAATCATGTCACAAACAAGAAAAACAAATAATGAAATCAGTAAATGCTTCTAGTATGAGAATGTGAGCTGTAACGTCATGATCTACCTGTAAATTTTAAAAATGTTAAAAGAGCCAATCTAAAAAAAATGTTAACTTTTCAAAGACTGGACAGTCAAAGACTCAAAATTGACATATAACATTGATAATTGTATTGTTTGAAATTTAACACTTGAATGAGACCTCAATTACACAACAGGATCAACCTAGAACAGACACACGTGTAAGAAGATAGATTTTAGAACATTCAAAAGAAGGAAAACTTAAATTGACAGTTTTCTGTATCTTTGGATGTACCTACTAGATGAAACTGAACTTGAAAGCTCTTCAGGAGGCACAACAACAGTATATTGGAAAGCAATCTGCACAATAGGAAGCCCAGGAGCATGCCTGTAAAAGATCATATTATAATGATTAGTAGTATTAAGCTAGTAAAGAACATAAAAATATTTAACAGGAAGAATCAAAATAATGTGCAAAAACAGGAAGCTAGAGAAAGCCAATGAGGTCAATAACTAAACTAATTTGCAAAGAAATGAACAAGTACTTGAAGGAATTCAAAAAAATTGATAAGTTTTTGAGAAACTTTGATATTATTGGACATCTTTTTTTCTTTTTATTTTTTTTTAATAAAACTGGACTTTTCTTAAGAATGATGCAAGTATAAGTAAGGCTGTCTGCCGACAGGGGCCAAACAAGCCAAAAACAAAAATAAAAAATAAAGCTGTACATGGTGGCTATAAAGGGCAAGGCAAAATAAATATACTACAATCACAAATGAACCACTCCCCTGCCCCTCTTCCCCAATTATCAGCAATCAAGATTAGAGGGAAAAGAAAAATCATGGAAGTATATAGAGAAAACTGAACTCAGCTTCAAATTTCATGCATGAGCGCCTCCTAAGCCATGGATCCCCATGTTAAGAGGGAAATTATGTTGGGCTGAAGTTGGCTACAAGTATAATTTTGTAAGTTATGGCAGGGGAAAACTGTCTGGATAATGCCAGCACAGTTAAGGTAGAAAAGACCCACAAGCCAATGAAATAAGAGGAGACTTATGTTGGAGTCAACGACAAAGTAGTTGCATTAAGACCTCCCTACTGCTGAGGAAAACAACACTGCATACTGGAAACAACCAGCCCTTCTGTCCAACACTCCGCTACAAGGGTGTGCAATGGAAAAAGAGGTATGAGGAGTCCTCCAAAGGTGTTTTGCACAAACAAACCAATTAGGTCATAGATCCAGTGTGGGGAACCTTCTCTCTGAATGTTAAATAGCTGTTATTATGCTCATCGTGCACCACATTTGGAAACTTTATTCAACCATCATTTTTTTCTTCAATAAGAAACTAAGCTTCCATGAAGAAGAGATGAAAGAATACAAAACAGAAGGGCAACGAGCATACAAAAGACAGCCCGAATCAAAGGAGCCAACCAACTAACTAAATAAAAAGGTGCTTCAATCAACTAGAAGAAGACCTAAGAGGTAATTACAAAAATCCTTCAAGACTGACCCCCAAATAAAGACATTAAACCTAGCTAACAATCAAACCTCCTCCCACGATCTCTCCAAGTCCCTAAAAATTTTGTTATTCCTTTCGAGCCAAAGACCTCAAAGGCTGAAAAGAAGTCAACTTACCACAACACTCGATCCTTATTGCAAAACGGCAAATGCAAAAGGATCTCTTCCACCATAGAACTACACTCTCGTTCCTTGCCAAGAGAATGCCAAAACTCAAAAAACCTATCCTAGATAGAGAGAGCAAGCAAACTGGCAATCCCAAAGGATATGATCAAGGTCTTCCAACGCACTCTTACAGAGGATGCACCATTTTGGATCCACCACAAAGGAAGAATGCCTTGAAACACGATCCAGGTATTCCCCCTCCCATGCAAGACTTGCCAACCAAAGAAAAAGAACTTTTATCTTCCATAGCGAGGAGAAAGAAAGGCAATTAGAGGGAGAAGGATTCCTTAGAAGACAGAAGTGGGAACTATAAGAGAATTCCCTAGAAGGGTCGGGGACCAAATGCAAAAATCCCTACCACTTAGAGGCAAATACACACCCAGCAAAGAAAGAAGGTCCACCACATCTGTCATTTTTCTATCAAACAAAGAGACAACGATAGCGAAAAAAAAGGTCAGAAGAGGTACTAGAACAAGGAAAAATGGACGCCACAAAATTCAACTTCTTAGAAGATAAATGATAAAGATGAGGAAATATAGATCAAAGAGGAATGTGCCCAACCAGGTGTTTTCCCAGAAATACGTATTGGACCATTCTCCACAAAGCATTTCACAAACTGAGAAAAGAATGGGAGCCCAGGAGAGATTGCAGAGATTGGTCCCAACCTATTTACTAAGACTAAGAGTAACTTTCTATCGCATAAGGATTTGTTCTCTTGAGAAACTATCTATTGCTATATGGGGACGAGCAATATTCCTAGATTTCCTACCCTCAACTTTCTTTCAATTTATATCCTTATTCTCTTTTAGTGATCGAAAGAGAGGTATTGTAATTGGCTTGATTGATGTTCCAAAACAATCCTATAAAATGATTAAACCAATCGAGTTCAAGTTCACAGCTCTTATTCTAATCTTTTCCATTGCATAAGGACAAATGGCATTGACTCTCATTTGTTGAACAAATGGCATTAAAAGTCAATGGATTATTGCAATCAAGTCCATTATATTGAAGTTATGGTTTGAAAGAAATCGACGGATCTACGAAGGAAAGAGTAGATTGTGGTTTGATTTTTGAATGCTTCGATTATGTTAAATTCCAGGCCTCTTAATGGTGTTCATCTTCCCAGCACTTTGAGCATTATTCTGCAGGAGTAATCTTTTCAAATTGGGGAGCCTATACTATCCTTATTTAATTGTGTATTTTTTCTTTATGTTTTATTTTGCTTTCATTACCTTTGGGAGTTTGTATCTTTTAAATATTTGTTCATTTTCATCATATCAATGAGAAATTTTTTGTTAAAAAAAAAAACTATAAATGTGTATACATCTCATGTATAACTAACTAGATAGATCGTGGTGACAGTTAGGCACCACCACTATCTATGATAGGTATTTGCCAGTATTTTATATCAAGATGGTTAGGAAAAAGCAGATTTTGATGCTATAAATTTAGTTTTGTCTCTAAGCTCGTCAATAAGAGAGAATAATTTCACAAATACTACAATAGTTGTTTCATACCTTGAAAATCCAACATTATTCGCAAATTCAAAGTCATATGCGTATGTTGCATAAGAATCACAACAGATAATGTGTTGAACATTCTCATATTGTGGATCTGGGAAAAAATGACCATACTGCAAAATGGTTAAGAAAATAAGTACGGTAAAAACGTTTAGAGTGTAAGCAAAATATATAAAATTCAAACAACATTACAAACTCACGGAACGGCCAGGCTTGAATTCAGAAGAGGTTCTTAATCGCAATACACAACCAAAAGCATAAGGCCGACTTAACATCCGATACCTGCAACAGAATTCTGTCATCAAACTATCTCCTCGATAATAGCAATTTCAGAATTGCAGGCTAGTATAGGTTTCAAATATTAGTAAGTATATACATTAACTTATACCTTTCTCACATATACGTTTGAACTTTTGCTCCTTTTCATTCACGTATGCAATTTTTTTTAAACAAGAAACAAGCGTATACGTGACATCAATTACAAGTGCACAATATTAATCCTATATGAATGAAAATTATACTGATTTATAATTAAAAGCACATAGGCTACAAAGTGCTGGATGCTTTATTTCTTTTGAAATTAAGATTAGAAGACTAATACAAACTGCTACATACTCACATATCCTGAGGAAGAGTTGAATCATCAGTACTTGAATAGAAGCATAGTGAGCCACCACTTTCAATGCTAAGAAATTTTAGGGATGCCAAATCTGTGTATTCATTTGTGACAGCAAATATGTCTACACAAACTCCTGCTTGAACAGCAACTGCAGCCTGTAAGATGTAAATCAATGCTTACAATCTCAAAAAGCATTGGAGTAAATCAGTGCAAAGATTAATCAGCCATATTACCAGCTCCCTATAAAATGGAGTCTGCTCGGGAAGTAATGCACGGTCTGCATCTTCTCCCTTACTAGCATATTGCTCCCCATATCGTCTTGTGTCAAGTTGCCCAGCTCCATAATCAGGAGGGCCAGATAGGAAGGCAAAAACTCTAGCTGAAGTACAGAAATCAATACCATACATCATAATTTATGCCCCTTTGATTGAAACAAAAATGTGCAATGCTCAATGCCAATTTATTGAGAACATAGAAACTATTATATGAGCTTTCCCCTATGATACTTGCCTAATGCAAATATGCTCCCATACTCTGATCCAAGGTAATTAAGGAGCGCTTCCATAGCCACACCAAAACCTCTTCCACCCATCAATATACCATCTATTCCTTGACCTGCTGCTGTAGTTCTCTCCCATGATGTTGTTGGTCGAAGTGTTTCAAGAGCAGCCTCAATGCGATCCTTACAGGTTTCCACCTGCCACCGGATTATTAATTATAGGCCCAATGAATTGTGGTGCATAGCAGAATGATGATACTGAGATTTTGCTCAAAAAATTGGCAAAACAATCAATTGTATGAAGTATAAGGGTAAAATGCATTAACATCTTTGACATACCGGTGCCAAAAACTGCAACAAAGGCATTACATCTTCAAGCTCAATTGGCAGGGTGCCCTCTGTATCAGGGGGAATGATCACATTCTTCACAACGGGTATGGGACCCTGAACATCATATAGACCTAGTTTGTGGCTGAAGGTAGCAAGCCCAAAAAGTGAACCAGGCCCAAGACCTGCAACGAATATTGTAAAGCACAAAGATAAAAGGACTTAATAAAAATTACAAATTTAAAAGAAAATAAGGTTTTAATCTAACACTTAAAAACCTTCCAAAGCTGCCAGTAGTGCACTTTTGGTGAGCTCCAAAAATTCTTCTGAAGCTGCAGTTGAAAACCAAATAGAATAATATAACAAAGAAGAAGAGGTAGAATATGCCATCTTAAGGAGGGCCAAAAAAGGATGGAATATATTAAGCAATTCGTTGGTATTTCCAAAATTCATGTACTTTTCATGTGTTTTTCCATCTTTTTCACCTCATTTAACCAGATTCTCTATGTGAAAATAAAATTTTTTAATCAGATACTGGAAATGAAATAAACAGACGACGAAAACTACTCCGGGAGAAAAAAAATCACAATGGAGCTAGATACTGTAGCTCAATATAGTTGCATCTCCTCCAGACGAGAACTGTTTAGAATAAAAAATTCAATAAATAAAGAGAGAAAGACAAGCTAAAGGCCTTAGGGATGAAGGATCCCTAAGCCCAAAGAGGAGGAATCAAACACCAGTCTAAAGAGATAAAAAGAGAGAAGAGAAGTAATATTACAAAAGTAATTGTGTAAGAGTCTAAGACACTCCAATTTGAGGCCGTGTACCAAATGCAATCACAAAAGTTGTCAAAAGGAGAATGCTGGATAGTTGAAAAATAGAACATAGTTTCTTTGGTAAGAGTCAGTTACAGCTGATGATGAGAAAATGTCTGCATCGATAAATAATGAAGAAATAATGATTCGTTCTTGAAAAATATGTGCCTAGCATCATATATTATGTTATAACTGGTCATTAGTACCATAACTCTCGTGGCTTGGGAATATATAAACCATAATCACTTGTTACTCACTCCTAACCATTTTAGGCATTTGTGTCAGTTTTAAAACAAATACAATCATTTGCAACAACATTACAGAGTGCAACAGTAAACATAAAGAATTGTAAGATCTTGATCTACCAAATAAACTTGTCAAGTAGCGAATAACAGTAACTAAAGGCCACTGGACTACTACATTAAATATAGGGACCTTCACAAATTGAAAAGGTAAATACAAAAGTTAATGGATGTAGTATATTCACACAACAGAGAACATTATAAAACCAACTAGCTTGTCACAGAAAATGTTATATCTAAGCAGTACAGAAGGAAAGCTCTAACACGGGGGCAGTTCATTCCAAAATAAAAAAAGTTGCATACTTAGTAAGATGATAAGGTAGTTTAAGCATTCACCGAGACTGACTCATTTTAAAGTTGAGTATAAAATTCTAAGATATTTGAAAGAAACCCAAAGAAAAGAAAGATTATTCATCAAGGATGACTATCTATCGTCAAAGTTGAAAGTTTATATTGATGTAAATTGAGCAAGAAGCACCACATATAGATATAGAAGATCTACCATTCTTTTATTGGAAGGAACTTAGTTACCTGCAGAAGCAAAATTTATGAGAATGACTGTTAATTGAGTTTGTCTTGGCAAGAAGTTTTTGAGATTCTATATGTTGTTTAGAGTGTGGCCCTCAATTCCAAGGCAAAGTCCAGAAGAATTTGGCCAATGGCAAATGTGCGAAGAGAACGATGAAATTTTTCAAGCACGGGCTAGATTTTAGTTTGAAGTTTTGAATATGGTTCAATTTGTTTCTTCCTTTCAAAAGTCTCGATTGTCTTCATTTTGCAGGTATATAATAGAGATACCAAATGGAGCCTTTGTGTAAGTTTCATCGACCTTTTGCTACTTTTTGTTGTACTTTTCACCGGGAAAGTCTAGTTTCCTATCCAGGATAAAAAAAATCCTGAAGAGGAATTATGGATTCCATTATTTTGGTGCCTTCTAATTGGGCTTCTCTTTCTAGATTCTTTTTAATTTTCCTATTTCTATGATTATAGCAAAATACAACCGGTGAATAGTAGAGAGTCATCCTCATAAGTAGATAAGAGATATTCTAACAAAATATTAGGATAAGAAGCATCTGAGTGGATTCAAACAAAGTAATCTTACATGACAGATCAATGGCTGCAACATATACTGGACGAGCTTGCATTGCTTCCCCTCCTGAGCCTTCGTCTTTAAAATGGGAAAAGTATATCAATGTCAAAAAGGGAAAACCCCAGACAGAAAAGAGGCAAATACAACTACACACAAAGAAACAAAAATAATATGTAGTATACACTATCAATCAATAGGATCATTGGCACCAGAGGAAGCAGTGTAAAGAAGGCTAAATTTCAGCTGAAGTTCGTGTACAGGAAGACAATTACAACAGCTCATTCATCAATGGATCAATCATAAAATCAACAAAAAAAAATGGCAACATTCATAGCTTTCATCCTCTTTTCATTCATCAATGAAATTGTTTCTAAAAAATAATAATAATAAATAAATAAACCCATTTCTCTCACCATTCCCACTACCACCTATAAAACCTAAATCTTCCTACGAATAATCCGAATTCTCTTTCCCAGTTCTTCGATTTTCCCACTCCAACACGGACAAATCCCACAATCACTCGCTAAAAAAAACAATTTGGGGGGCAAGCACCTAGAGGAACGCGAAGTGAAAATGAAGAGTAAAGAGAAACAAACCGGGAAGCTCGAGATCTATGAATGAGGACATCATCTCGGGGCAGGACTGGGGATTGGAGAAGCGGGCAATAGCCTTGGAAGAGAGACCATTGAGGGTGCCGCAGAGGGCACAGGTCCAAGCCCAATGCTCGAGGTCGCAGTAGGAGTTAAAGTAGGCCCAGCAATGTTCGCAGCGGGGGAGAAGGTGGGCGTCGGATCCGTAGGCCGGGGGGCGGCCGTTTTCGTCCTTGGAGGCGAAAGGGGTGACGGAAACTCCCCATGGAAGACCCGAATTCTCCAGAGCATCAGCATCAATTGGGAAACGAGAGACTGTAGCTCTAACAGCCATAGCCTCCGAGTTTTTAGCTCTCCGTTGAAACCGAGAGCGGAGCGGAGGAAAAAATGCTGCCGGTGGTCGTCGTCGGAGACTGAAATATTATTACAAAAAAGAAAAGAAACTGACGTGGCAATCCACATAAAATGGACCAATTATGCCGCGCCTTGGCAAATTTATACGCTGACGTGGCATCCCGTATCGTTTTTCTTTTTCTTGCGGAAGTGTCTTGTTTTGGGGATTTTTAAAACAGCTTTCTGTTTTTTTTTTAAACCAAAATTGTAAAAATGTTGAGGAGGAAAATTCAAAACAGATGAAAAAAACAAACCAACAAACAAACAAATTATATTCAAGTATTTTGTTTAATTTGTTAATTTCAACTTTCAAAGTTTAGTTTTATAAAAAAAATGTAGTGATTACTTTTTTTTTTAAGTACAAGTAGTGATTACTTAACATCTCTTTCATATTAAATTAAAAGTTTATTCAAAAAATTTAAGGAAATAAGTTTAAGTTGGGTATGGATTTAAGATTTAATATTCTACGAATTATATTGGCAACTAGAGATTTGAACATTCAATCTAGGGTATGTTTGGGAGTAGTTTTATAAAGTCTAAAATCACTTTTTTTCGTGAGAAAATTTAGGTTAATCATCTAAATTTGGACATGACAAAAGTTATTTTGGGTGTTGCCAAAATCACTCCTAAACACAACCTAAGTTATGTTCATGTTGAATCAAAATCTTGCTCGATCATATCCTCTAGATGGCCAATTCGAGCCATTAAGCCAAACGAGGCATAGCTCAATTGGTTAAATGCATATATCTCTGACCAATAGGTCATGTGTTCGAATCTCTTCACTCCCACATGATGTTGACCTTAAAAAAAAAAAAAATCGAGCCATTAATACTTCTACTTAGTTTAAGCACTATTCAATCTAAAATATAGAGTAGTAAAAAAGACATTTACTGTTAACTCAAAAGTCGGTAGTTCAATCTCTTATCCTACCATTGTTGAA
>JAOANK020000018.1:187469-199608 GCA_026257165.2 Telfairia occidentalis
CTAAGTATTCATATAATAGCCACGGGTTCTTTGTTTATTGGATTTATAGAGTTATAAAAGATTCAATAACAACTTTATTGACAATAGAATGTGTTTACAAGCCATTCGAGTTTTAGGACATACATACCAAACAATTCGAGTTTCCACTATTTCTACAAATAAGTTTAAACGAATCAGTATTTTATTTGAAGGTCCTCGACAGCCCGTTCATATATCTTTTAATAAAGTAAAAAGTTGTGTAAACCTAGTATCACTCCACTCAAATTTTGCTTTTAAGTGATTGACTAGCGTACGCAAGTTAGTCAATTTTTTACAGCCTGGATATAATGGTTTTTCGGCATCTACAACCAATTTCTTAAACTTTTTTGGGTCATCCTCATATTTTTGGTGTGCAACTTCAACCATCTCAACAATATTATCATCAAATTCATCCTCAGACACTGGTTGGTTAATTATATAATCTAATTTTTTACCTAGTAGATTTCAAGAATGACTAGAAAGACCTTCACCGTGCCAAATTCAATTATCATATCTTTGGTCAATATGTGCAAATAAGTGTTTTTTACTTCATTGAGAAACTTAGAGTTTTCACACTTAACACATGAACATCGTATAGATGTTTTATCTCTAAAATTTTTCTATACAAACTCAATGAAAGTTTCTGTAACGCCCCAGGCCCAGGATTCAAAATTTGAATTCAGCACCTACTTGCCTCGACATTCCTCTGCGACCTGACCACGCTACCTACTTGACTTGAACTACTTTTGAGAGTGAAGATTGTCCTCATAGACTGACACAGGTCCTCCAAACATGCTTTGTCCTTACTCACATGCTTCCTAGGTAAATTTCCTAGGAGATCACGAACCGTAAGATTGCTCCAAGCCAAGCACACTTAACTTTGGAGTTTTTATGATTGAGCCACCAAAAAGGTAGGTGTATCTTGTTGGTATAGATAGTCACCATCAATTCCTTTAAGCCTTTCTTAGCCATGCTTGCATAGTCTTAGGATCCCTCTTATTTGGATGTAGCGTTGGTTCATTCATGTTCCCTCCTCTACTCAGGAGTTACATGCCCACCAACTTCTGCTTGGTTCGTCTCCGAACCACATTCTACTGGAAGAGGACTCACTTTGATACCACTTGTAACTCGCCAAGCCGAGGATACAAAATCTAGATTCGACATCTATTGGTCTCGGCGGTCTCCTGTGATCTGACCATGTTACCTACATGACTTGAGCTACTTTTGAGAGTGAACACTATCAATTCTTTTAAGCCTTCTTATAATTTAGCTACCGAAAAGGAAGGTGCACTTTGTTGGTATAGGTAGTCACTATCAGTTCTTTTAAGCCTTTCTTAACCATGCTTGCATAGTATTTGGATCCCTCTCATTCGGATGTAGTGTCAGTTCATTCATGTACCCCTCCTCTACTCAAACGTTACAGTTTCTTACCCCCTTTGTACTCCTTAAATAGTCTATCTTTAGACATTCACAATTTATCCATTATGTTAAAAACCTAGTAAAATAAAGTCAATGGAGATAACAAGGCCACATAAGCAAAGAGCATTGAAATCAATTTAACATAGACAATATAGAGAAAAGATAGGTACTAGAATCAATGATATCGTTGTCAACTTTATATTAACTAATTTCTATTTTTGATGAAAAATTAAGGCCCCGTTTGATAACTATTTTGTTTCTTGTTTTTTGTTTTTGGTTTTTGGTTTAAACAGGGGTGTTTGTTAACTAATTTATTTTTTTCTTTTTTAATTTAGAAAAACGTTTTTAGAATTTTAAAGAAAAATTGGAAATGAAAAAAAAGGTTTTCAAAAACGCGTTTCTGTTTTTAAAACCCAACCATGCCTATCGACTAATACACAGAGATCTTTTGCCCTAGATGATGGCTCTTTCACAGTGAATCTTCCTTTGGTTTCTTCGAATTCAGGTCGAGTTTTTGCAAAATTTTTGCTCACCCAGACTTGGATTCAAGTCTCTCACCCTCTTTTGTTTTTCCTTTTCTGCTAATTACTATAAGACACAACGAATTTCACCTTACCTATAATTTCTTTGTCTTATTCTTTCTGTCTGATTGACGAGCTGGATACTGTATGCTTGAAGTAGAACTTTTAGAATATAAATCATTGCTTTCTTCGGCCTTAAATTGCACTTCATATTTGTTTTCTTTTGTTTGGGTCGAGAACTAGATGTATAGGTTCTGAACTTCTGATTGTAGCCCATGTGGATTCAGGTGTTGGTGTTTAACTTGGAATTGGTAAGATTACTGATTTTTGTGGGGTTCTCTTTTTGTTGTTGTTAGGAACTTCGTTTTGTACCATGGTGGGCGAAGTGGCGAGGTGGATTCTTTTGTTCATTTATGAATTTCATAAAATTTGGTTTTCCAGAGAATAGTTTCCATATTGTTCTATTATTCATTCTTCATTTTTATCTCCATTTTTTACTTTAGAATATTATGTTCTTTGAAATAAGAATTTGATAATTTGTCATTTACTATATGTAAGTGAAGGGGTTTACTGTTTCCACCCGAATTTGCACATATTGTTGTAGCCTTCATTCAAATTGTCGTGATCAGATTCTCAGTATGGGAGCTATTTTTGATACTCTAAAATTTGGTTTGGTGATTTAAATTCTTGACTAGATTTTAAATGTGAGAATAGGTAGAATAATGTTGAATCAATTTCAACATGTTGTAAATGATAAATTGACCAACAAACTAATAGCCACAGATCAACAATCAATTTCAACAAATTAGCAACGGCTAGAGAAAAAATAAGATAAATATCCAACTAATATCTCCGTAAATGAGGACTATCAACTACCATTGATTAAGGAGCTATACTTGCACCAGAATGACAAGCCTTACACAATTTTAGAAGGCAAGGGCTGGGTATTTTTCTGCTACGATTTTACTGTCCCGTTGGTGATTTCCAGTAGGGATATTAGTTGGATATTTATCTGATTTTTCCTCTAGCTGTTTCTAATTTGTTGGGATTGGTTGTTGATCTATGGCTACTGGTTTGTTGGTCAATTTATCACTAAAAGTGTTATTCATTGTAGTAAATGATTGAGTTGATTACTGATCTAATAAAGACTTGTAATTGCTCCAAGAAAGTCCTATATGACTTGTAACCCCTTGTTTGTTCTAGTTGCATGAAGTGTCTATTCTAGTTGCATTTATTTTCTCTAAATTTTACTTTGAGTTGATTTATACATTTCTTTTCATCATAAATTTTTGTATATACCTATAAAGACTTTGAAGATTAGTTATGTTCAGGACTCCACGACGACAAGTTATATTGATGATGTTATTCAAATTGATGGATCAAAATATGATGGGTCGTGGTTTTTCAAAAAATGAAGCAATTTTTACAGATTTGATGGATGAAGAAGTTGTGAAAGGAAATCGTCCAACTACAACCTTTACTAAAACTAGTTGGAATTATATGAAGGAACAACTACTCGCTAAGACATGATATAATTATACACATGATCAAATGAAAAATAAGTATAACAATCTTAGACAAGTTTATAAAGATTTCAAAAGTCTATTGAATGATATTACTGGGAAAGGTTGGGATTTGGTGGTGGGAACTATTACTTTGGAAGAAGAGCAATGGAATGATCTTATGATGGTATTCTTTTTATTGTTATTATTAACATAATTATTATTTTACTATTTTAAAATAGACTATTTATAGGAAGTGTCAAATGGTAAATTTTTATAGGTTAACAAGAGAGCTAGGAATTTCAAAAAGAGTGGTTGTCCAAGTTTTGAGAAGTTGATGAGAATTTATGGAGATACAATGGCAATAGGTTGCCATGCTCATCTATCATCAAAAAGTCCATCAGATTCTGAAGATGAAACTAAAACGGAAAGCAATGCTCGTATAAGTAGTGAATGTTACGGTCAAAGTAGCATGAACAAGAAGTCTAAAAGAAAGAGAGGAGCATTAAGTGATACTATGTCATCTTTTGTAGATGCATATGTTGAAAATTCAAATAGAAGAAATGATATAATTGAGAAAAGACTTCTTGGTTCTTCACCAATTGAAGTCAATGAGACTTCATCAAAAGCAAAAGATTATGTTGACGAAGAATTGAATAAATGTTAAGAAATTTTGAATAGCATGGTAGATATTGATGATAAAGCTTATACCAAAATATTGAAATATCTACTTGAGGACAAATCTTGGGGACAAGCATTTTTGCATATTCCATAATCAAGGAGGAGAAGATTTATCACTTACCTTTGACTGAATTTATATCACTAGTCATATTTTGTGTTAGGAAGAACTTTTAGATTGAGTTTGTTACTATTGACTAGTTGATATTGTTGGTTCATATTTTGTGTAAGGAAAGATTTTGAGTTTGTTACAAATTGATTAGTTGATATGTTGTTAGTTCATTATATTTTTTGTTTAAAAGTCTTTAGTGAATTATTTTTACTGGTTTATAGAATTTTAGGATAATTAAAACAAGTATTAATTATGAATTTACGCCACAATTGTTCAGAAGCATGCTTACTTCCTGATAATGATGTGATGGACTTGCTTGAAGAAGATGAATACGGGGACGAAGAGATATTGATACTTTTTCATCCATTAAGGGAAAAATTGCACGAAGCACAGATGCTTAGACAGCCTTGCAGAACTTCTACACTTAGAGGTCATGATTATGTAGTTGAATTGTTATATGCTAACGATACAAGATGCTTTGATTGTTTTAGGATGAAAAAAAGATGCATTTACAGCATTTTGTGAAAAGTTAAAAAACATCATTAATCTAAAAGCTTCTAGGTATTTAACTGTTCAAGAACAAGTTGCTATTTTTTTGCTCACCATTTCACATAATGAGAGGAACCGCTTAGTAGCAGAAAGATTCCAACATTATGGTCAGACAATCTCTCGGTATTTAAACCATGTTCTAAAAGAAGTGTATCAGCTTGGAACCAAGATTATTTGTCCTACCGAATTTTACACTGCCCTTCCAAAAATTATGTTCAAATCTAAATACGACCCTTTTTTTAAGGTAATTTTCTTAACTAGTAATTATTTTATGACTAAATTATTTCAATAAAAATTAGTTTGAAATTAATAATTTTGTTGAACAGGATTGTGTTGGTACAATTGATGGAACTCACATTAGTGCATCCATTCCAAAAATGACCAAATTCCATATCGTGGCAGAAAAACAAACCTCACATGGAATATAATGTGTGTTTGCTCGTTTGACATGCGATTTACATATGTCATGTCTGGTTGGGAAGGGACAGCAAATGACTCCCGAATATTTCTTTAATATATTAGAGATCCTGCAAATAAATTTCCAATACCCACAAAAGGTAAATATTTTTTTTTAATAATAATCCTTCTAGGTTATTATTGTTTTATATTGATTAAAATATATTTTTTTATCGAACATATCGATATTATCTTGTTGATTCTAGTTACACGAATATGCCTAGATTTTTATCACCTTATCGTGGAGAAAGATATTATTTGTGTGATTTTAGAGATGATAGATGTCAACCACAAGGTAAAGAAGAGTAATTCAACTATTGACACTCATCGCTTCGCAATGTGATGGAGAGATGTTTCAGGGTATTAAAGGCTAGATTTCCTATTTTGAAGCAAATGCCTTCATATCCTATTAGCACACAAAAATATATACCCATAGCATGTTGTGCAATTCATAATTTTATCAAATTACATGATAACAGTGATGAACTTTTTAATGAATATACTAGAGAAGTCATGATCATTGAAGAAGAAAACATGCAGCATGAAAGTGATCTTTCACAAGCCCCTATTGAGATAAGTGTGAGTCAAAATCAACTTAGGCATATGGCTATAGTGAGGGACCGAATTGCTGATCAACTTTGGATGACAACTCAAGCCCGAGGTTGATTGTTATTGTTGCTAATTTAGTTATCATATTTTTAATGATATAGTAGTCATTATAAAACATTAAGAGTATGTGTATTGTTTATATGAATATTAATTTTGGAGTCAATTCTTCATTTGTGCATTTTAAACATGCATTTGTCTTGATGTCATGGGAGCGAATACAACGATGTTAACAATGTTTGGTCTTCAAAATAATTTGGAATAGATTTTTTCCCGTACATGTATATATTAGTTAAAATAATAATACAAAACTAGTTTTCTACTCCTTTTATATATAGAAAACATAAAACCTCAAATAGTTGTCAAACAATGCCTTGATTTTGTTTCGTTTTATTTTTCAAAACATAAAACCAAACATAGTTGGCAAACATGTGTGGTTTTCTGTTTTTTAAAATCAGAAAACAAAAAACACCTATCAAACATATATGGTTTTTGTTTGTTAAAAACAAAAAACCAAAAACAAACAACCAAAAATAGAAAAACCAAAAACCCAAAACCAAAATGGTTATCAAACGTGGCCTAAACTTTCATTAAAATATGTCAGTGAATACAAAGACCTTTTTTTTTAAAAAAAAAATATTGTAGTTTAAGAAACTATTTACAAAAATATTATAGTTTTCAAACTCTTTCTAAATTGTAGTTTTAATAAAGGTCGACCATTGTCCACTTTGAGTAACACATTAAATAGAAACAAGAAATAATTCAAGGTAATAGTAGTATTCCAAGACAAAAAATAGTTAAAGCAAGTTTGTTAGTTTACCATTATTTGATACACTTAGGTATAATACATTCTTACCAAACTCTATCTCAAGGAATTCAACAGAGAGTGATAATCAATAGGATTCTATGTTAATTCAAATGATTGACACATTGTTATCATCATTGAGGAACCAAAGAAACGAATCATGTGGTTACAGACTTGTATTAGCTTATCCATAGAACCAGTTGTACAAGATTATCCAATTATTAACAACAAATTAAAGAAATTTGACAAATATTAAAAAAAATGTGGTCTTTCTTTAGATTCAGTCAATTCAAAAGACAAGAATAGTAAAAGTGATAATTTTGGGTCACTAGAATCTCTATAATTATTGAAAGATTATTCCTAGATCATGAAGATCAATATGTCATAGAATACAAGAGGACATAAAGATTTTAACAAGAAAGTATCTATCAAGAAACTTTTCAAGAAGCATAGCCCTAATAATCTATTAATTCAAGAATCATCACTTCTTACTTACCTTTGAACGAAGTTCGAAAAAATGTCCAAAAATTGGTCCAAAAAATTCAAGAAGATATTTGTCGCAATCAAACAAGAAATCCCAAAGTTAGTGTAGAAAATTCAATATATAGTTTTTTCGCAATCATAAAATAAGTTCAAAAACTATTTAAAGTTAAGTATGAAATTTTAGCTAAATAACTAATGAAAAATATTTCCAATAAACTAATTTTAGATGCTAAACTCAATGCAAAAGAAAAACCACATTGAATTCTCAAATTGCTATCACGAAAAAAAAAAAAAAAAAAGTCCTCAAGGCTTAAGCCCTTTTAAAACATTGCTTGAGACCCCAATTTCATCTTTAAGAATCTACTGCAAAGCAACCACGATTGAAAATTTCCACAAGGATTGTAATGTACTTTTCCAATGATTTTTTTGGCTCAGTTTTAAGGGCGTTTGACAGTGATTTTAGAATGACTAAAATCACTTTTATCATAATAAAATTGAAGACAATTACTTAAATTTGAGCAAACCAAATGTGATTTTGGACATTACAAAATCACTCCCAAACACATCCAAATTGTTTGAGACTTCACTTCTTCTAAAACCAAATTGCAAACAACATTCAAATAAAAAATCAACCAAGCAACATGTATTTCTTAACCAAATTTCATAACAGAATTAAAATAAAAATAGCCAAAATCGATAATTTGAACAAGAACAAAGAAAATCAAGACCTCACCCACACGATGAACTTCACGATGCCTCTGATAGACTTCACGATACCTTCACTGAGGAACAATCTTTTCTGATAATGGACCTCGGTAGATATGATGGACCTCGACAACGATAATGGACTTCACGATTTCATTCAAATAAAAAAATCAACCAAACAACAGGTATTTCTTAACTAAATTTCAAAACAAAATTCAAGTAAAAATAATCGAAATTGGTGATTTGAACGTAGAACAAAGAAAATCAAGACCTCACTCACACGATGCCCTTCACGGTGTCTCTAATAGACTTCACAGTGCCTTCAATGAGGAACAATCTTTTTTTAGAACGGACCTCGATAGAAACGAAAGACCTTGGCGACAGCGATAGACCTTGATAGCAATGACATACCTCGACGACAATAATGGACTTCACAATTTCATCAAGGTTATATTTTTGTTAATACAGCTAAATTATAACTTTAGTCGAGAAAATTTTGTGATATTGCCCAATACTTATTTGAACTTTAAAATTAGGCAAAATTACAAATTTGAATCCTATATTTCTGACCGATTTCAAATTTGGTCTCTTTATGATTTGGTCAAATTTTCAATTTGGTCTCTTTATGATTTTACCAAATATTCAATTTCGTCCTTTTATAGCTTGGATAAATTTTCAACTTGGTCCTTTTATGGTTTAGGTAAATTTTAATTTATGAGATGATCTCTCTCCAATTTTAAAAAGTTAATTTTAATTTATTTTCTATGCTTCAATTGACTTTTAATTAGTTTCAATCTGGTCTACATAGTTATAAAATTTTCTTACTTGGCCCTTACGATTTGCCTTAATTAATTTTTTAGATAAAATTTTGTCATTGTCTCAAATAGATATTTAAACTTTAAAATTAGGCTAAATTCTAAATTTGGTCCCTTTAATTGGAGAGAATTCTAATGTTGTCTTTATTAGATAGCAAAAAATTAATAATGTTTTAATATAATATTGGATAGTTAAGATTAAAAAAATATTGAACAAAATATGAAAATAAAAAGTTACTATAATTGAGCAAAAAATTGATATATATTGATTAATTTTTTTAAAATAAAGTATTTTTTCAACAAAAAAAAATATAAGCAAAAAAACAAAATACAATGAAATTGTAATTCAGGTCTTAATTGAAGTTCAAGACAATAAATTCTTACCATAAACTTTATAAGGTATCATTTAAGTTCTAATTTCATCATCATAGCCAAAAAAAAAAAAAAATCTCACTTTTATTGGATAATAATAATCACAACCATAAGATCCTTTATGAAAATTGTTTTAAAGACTATTATATAAAACCACAAAGGTTGAAAAATCAATAAATATTATTATATTTTTAAACCGTCATTTTATGTAATATCACATTTTAAAAATAAAATAATTAAAGAATTATTTACATTGCCACAATTATTGATCATTTTGTTGAAATCTATAATGTTAAGTCAATCCGAGCATAGCTTCATGGATGAGGCATGTACTACTATCGCAAAAATTGATAGTTTGATCCCAACACTGCAATTGTTGAACTAAAAAAAATACATCAATTAAATTGAAATGTTTTTATTCTTAAGAAAAAATAATGTTTTGATTGTAGAAAAAAAAGAATAAAATATTAATACTACAAAACTTAAAAGGATAAATATACCAAATGGTCTCTAATTGAGAAGTTTTATACATACTTACCTTTCTAAAAAAAAGTTGAAAATTTTAAAGAATTAAAAATCAAACTTAGAATTACCCAGGGACCGTTTTGTATATTTAGCTAAAATTTTTAATGTGGAAATTTATTTAATTAAAGAAACTACAAAAAAAAGTGAAAAAATGAATTATAAAAATAAATAAATAAATGAGAGGGGCAAATGAGATAGAAAGTTTCTCTCATGTAGCCATAGTGTCAACCTCATCCAAGGGCTCGAGGTCGAAAGGTCGACCAATCTTTGGTACAGACCTGATCCAAAGACAGAGTTTGATCGATCCGGCGCAACCTGATCCATTCATCCATTGGATTGGATATAGATCACCATTTTAGAGATTAGGCTGGCCCACGAGTCAACCCGTTTGGGCTATATTTGGAGCAGTCGAACATATTTGTAATTGCGCCAATTTACATATATATGTGTATTTATAATACTTAATATATTAAATTTTATATACTTTAAAAATTAACTTTTTTATTTTTTTTGTCTTAAAAATGTATTTTATACGTTATAGTTTATAATTAATGAAAATATTATATGGGTAAAACATTAAAGAAAAGTTTCTTAAAAGTAAAAGAATAAAAAAATCTTATAAAATTGATGTGGCTCAGTTAGGGGCAGATCTACATTGGGGCCAGGAGGGGGCACACTTAAATTTAGTATATATTATATTCTTTACAATTCAATTGAAATATCAAAAAGTACTTTAAATTGATGCTAACTTTTGATACCTGTTTTTGGACAATGGTAAATTTCTTTGAAGTAGGAAAGACCATCCAAACAAACATGCAAAACAAAGAAAAATGGCTTCGATGACTAAGTTAAAATTTGATCTTTTAGAATTCACGGAGGAAATCAAATTTGAGTAATTTAATTTACTTTTGTCCCTTATTTAAAAAATTATTAATTTACAAATTATGCCATTAACGATTAATTATAAATAATAAATAATTAATTATCAGCAATAATAAATGTATAGAATTTATTGGAATTCAAATGGTTTTTTTTACAACTTAAAAAAAAGATTTTTATTAATTGATTATTAATAATAATAAATATATAGAATCTACAAGGTTCGAATGGATTCTTATAATTTTCTCGCCAACACTTAGCTCAAGTTTCATTTTTTCTTTTTTGCTCTCTTGAGTGATTGCTTTCAATTACAAGTTTATGTTTCGTTTGTTTAAAAATAAAATCATGTAACCTAATATATCATACAATTTTAAATTAATTATAAATAGGAAATTAATTATCAATAATACTTTGTATGAAATCTAAAAAGTTGGAATACAAAAAGTTTTATCATTTCATAGTTAAGAATTTTTAAAATTATACTTTAATTATACTTAATAATTTGAATAATAATATGAAATCAAATTAGATAAATAATTTTATGTTTATTGAGGTGAAAAACTCAATATGCAACAAAAATATAGCCCAATAATTTCAAAATTTTCAATAAAATAAACAAAACAATTAAAAACAAATAATGTGTCCAACTGAAGTAAAATACTCTTTCAGAATAAAAATATGAAAATACCTTTAATTTTTTAATTGATATATTAACAAAATAAAATGTAACCTAAAATTCAATAAAAAGGTGGTATGAGATAATGCAATTTGTATGCACCAATAAAAATATAATGTCAATAGCTAGAATACCTATAACGACCTAACTTAAAACTAACCTTAAGACCATTATTTCATACATGCATATGTACTCTAAAGACTTATATTCCAATACTGAATTAAAATACTTAATTAAAAATTTATAATTCAAAAATCTCTAAATTGGGATCCCAAGAAAAATCTCGTCAAAATACTTAAAACAAAAAAGACAGAACATAGACAAATTTTTATGTCTAAAGATAATAAAATGAAACAACATGGGTTCAACTAAAATACAGAACTTAAATGCTAGTACATGTCCTAGGTAACCCAAGTCGTCAACCACCACACACAATGCACTCGTCACCTAAAAAATGTTAATAGAATAGATTGAGTACTTTTGACAAATACCGAGTAAATGACTCAACTTACAAGGTCAGACCAACAAACACAAGCAATTATGCATATTATCAACTTATCATTTGGTACCCATTCATTGTCTTGCTTATCGTCCCGGATGGGCAACCCACCTTTATCCCATTATGAAGCCATCTCACTTTGGGTACGAGTGTGGGCCCTCGATTTAATTGGAGATATCCGACCGCGACAGATGCTATAGGGTACTCATTTGGGGTAGCCGTATCCAGCCAAAAATCGACCTTTAGGATGTGGGAGGTAATTGTCACCCTCTTAAATCATAAAATCATACACTATGGTTCAGTTCATGTAAGGTCCCACATACATACGACATGAAACTTTCTCATTTTACGTCATGCATGTTGTACCAAACTAATCATCTGTTGGGTATGTATGTCCTAAAACTCGAATGACTTGTAAACATATTCTACTTTTCAATAAAGCTGTTATTGAATCATTTATAACTCTATAAATCCAATAAACTAAGAACCCATGACTATAACATGAATACTTAGACTTTA
>JAOANK020000018.1:230093-241975 GCA_026257165.2 Telfairia occidentalis
AAGCAATTTGTGAAGGGCATCTTCTCTAACATGTGGTTGAAGAGGAAGATGTTGCCTAGTACCACTTAGTTCGAGTGAGAGTATGTGTCTGTGTCTCTTTACGTCTAGGAGACAAGCTCACGTAGATGACCCATGCCTCGGGGTCAATCACCATGGATTTATTTTTCTAATATTGTTTTGTTGTTGCAAGTTTCTTGGTGATCCTGCAGGGGAGTCAGAACCAGTTATTTTGCTGAAGATAAATTGGAGGGGGAGTTTTTTTTTATAATTTGTCTTCAAGTGGGAGATTGTTGGGTTGTAGAGCCAAATTCATCAAGCTGGAAATTTGTGTTGTCCAGAGGAGACAGCGTCGAGACGCTAGGGAGAACGTCTCAACGCTACCTGCTGCAGAGCCTTCTTGCCGAGAGGATAGCGTCAAGACGCTGACACTAATGAGGCGCGCGCATACTTTGTAGCATCGAGACTCTACTTACAATGTCGACACGCTATCGCAATTTTCTGGAGTTCACCCTAGCCGTTTCTCTTTTCTTCTTATATATATCTATATGTGTGTTTACAAAGATGAAAAAAAAGGAGAGGCAAGGGACTTCTTTTTTCGAGAGAGAGAAAACAAGATAGAGAGAGAGATCTCTGTGTGAGATTGTTTGGTGAGGGAGTTCTGATCGAATGTTACTCATTGCAATCTTCAACTGATTTAGTGAAACCTGCCGGTGCAGGAATTGGACGTAGCCTTTTGTTGTTGGGATGAACCAGTATAAATTCTTGGTGTCAAGTGTCTCTTTCTCTGAATCTGTTTCCTTTCAGTTTTATTATTGTTGTGATATCTGATCTGTGGGTAGTTTGCTTGAGAGAGTAAAATAAACCTTAGGCTATTAAGTTGGGCCTAGTTATCCGCTTTCGATTTATAAATTTATTTGATTTATCTCTCTGTGCATTTATTTACTCCTAACACAGGCAAGTAAGAAAAACCAATTAATAAAGAAAAGGGGAAAATGTAAACCGAAAGAAGAATCTTAATGAAAAAGGAAGCATGTCATACACGAGACAAAAATTAATAAAAATATACCCTTTTTTTCTGTTCATACATATATAAGTTAGTATCACATATTAAAAAGGCATGTAAAGTATTTAGGAAGGAATTGATGTGTACAATATTAATATTCAAGAACCCAATTTTTTAAATTAGCAACTTGGTTTTAAGCTGGACAAAGGGAAGAAAATCCCTTTCTGCAAGATATGGCTTCTTGAACAACCTTTAAAGATTTTGTTCCCTGCCATCTTTAGGATTTCGCTAGCAAAAGACCTTAAGGTGGCTGACTTGTGGAATAAGAATAGCCTCAACTGGGATCTCCATCTTAGAAGGAAACTCTTTGATAGGGAGGTCGAAGAGTGGGCATTACTGAGCACCTCTCAAGAGGTGGTTAGGCCTTAACAAACTCTTGATTCCCTTAGTATGGAAGCTGGAACAACAGGAGCAGTATTCAGCTAGATCAGCCCTGGAAGCTCTTCAAACCAGCAGTCAGTGTTTGGACATGGAGTTGAGGTATTCACTTTGGGATGGTCAAGTTCCGACTAAAGTTCTTCCTATGGACAGTTGCTCACGGTAGTTTAAACACTTCGGATATGGATATGGTGCAAAAGAGGAATCCTAAGCTCCAAATATCTCTTCATGTGTGTGTGTTATGTGTGGAAGAAGTGAAGAATCCCCATCTCACGTGTGGAATCATTTTGGAGCTTTGTTTGGTTGGAGTGGCTGTAAACCAAGGAAGATAGAGGACTGGTTAGCTGAGATGCTTTCCAGTTGGTGGCTGAAAGACAAAGCAAAGGTGTGGTCGAATTGTGTGCAGGCAATCTCGCAGTTGTCTTGGAAGGAAAGAAACAGCAGAGTGTTTTCTGAAAAGATTTCTTTTGCCATTTTTTGTGATCTTGTGCAGTTTACAGCTTCAACTTGGAGTGGCCAACACAAATTTTTTTGTAATTATTCTACTTTCAGAATTAACTTAGATTGGAGGGTTTTTTTTGTGACTCCTCTGTTGGAAAAAAGGATGCCTCATCCCTTTTGTCCATAGGTTGTTTCTCCTTTGGTGAATGAAAGCATTGTCCCTGTCTCTTATCAAAAAAAAAAAAAAAGGCAACTTGGGTTAGATTTAAGAATATACCCTACCTAGTTAGTGAACTTTTTATCTTTCTGACAGGAGGGATCCTAGGAAACCGTGTAATAAAAGCATGAGAAACTTTAATCATTTACAAGATCTAGCTCTAAACCAGATCCCCCTTTCAAATGGATACTTAACTAGGTCCAATGCAAGGCAACTATCTTTTCCCTTACTGCTAGAAAAATGGGTTTATCGATTAAGGGCTGTGAGAAAGGAGAGGAATACATCTGATCACTACCTAATTTACTTGAAACAAAATTTTTTGGGAGTCTTATCCCTTATATATTTGAATCTTTTGGGCTTTCTCAATCAAGCTTTGAGAAGATGGTGAAAGAGTGATGAATGAAGCTACCCAGGCAGAAGGCTGGCCAAGTTATTCTAGATATCAAAGGTAAAAGTTGCTAAACGGAGCTGCTACCCAGTGGAACACCACCACCTACAGGGACTTGGTAAATCTAAATCTTAAAAAGGATACAATAAACTTGACCAAGAGTTCTGTATTTGAACATACATTAACCGATCCTCTTAATGAGAGCTGGATTAATCTGAAACTCAAGCTCCTACAACTTCTAACTAAGGAAGAGATTAGATGGAGATGAAAATGCAAGACAGATTTGCTGTAACACTGAAACGAAAATTCCACCTTATTCCACAGGATAGAAAATGGTTTGAAAGTCTTGGTTCTTATTTAAAAATAATAATAATAATAATTTTTTGCATGCCAAATCAACAAATAACATGGCATGCCAACATTTTTTTTTACTAAATTCTGTTCTATTAATGGACAGAACTAACTACTAATTATAGCATCTGCAATAATCAAGGACCAAACTGAAACTTCTAAAAGATTGTGGATAAAACCATAAACTTTTTTATTTGTGGAAGAAGCAAAACTATTATATCTCACCAACTCCAATCTTCGCAAATTTTGTCTGGAAAACCTGTTCAGGCATCAAAAAAGTATCATGATTAGTTCTACTAGTTATTGAACTGAATTCAAATTTTTCACAGAATGTGCAGATTAAGAAGCATAAAGGCAGGCACTCACCTTAAACCCAGTGTCCCCAGGATTAAAGTAGAACTTCTCCTGATAGCCTGTAGAAATTTATTGTTAAATATAAAAACAAAAAATATACAAAATCTGTGTAAGGGCATATATGCTTCTTGCTACCTGGTCCATCTGGGATATGGGACTTTCTGTAAAGTCCAAGAACTGACCCATCAGCATCAATTACGGCTATGGAGTTATAATGGGCATTATTAGCCTCTTCAAAAAAACTAACAGGAATCACCACACCTAACTCTTTTGCAAGTTCCTGCATCCTAGACAAAAAGCAGATGCTGAAATAAGTTTGACAGAAAAGTATCTACGATAAAGTCAAGAATGAATCTGTGTTCCTCTGATAAGAGATCTGAAATGGATAAAGAATAAAGCTATCCTGAATGCCACACAAAGATAAATCATAAATGTCATTGTCAATTCAGCTTTACCTAAGAATTGTAGGATGGCCTTTATAAGGCTTAGCTCGTTGAATAAAATCTGCCCTTTGTGCCTGGCAGAAGTAGTAGCCTTCAAATAGTTCCTAAGAAAATCCATGAGAAAAGGTTCCGTAAAATAAAAAAATTAGCTTGTTGCTACCAGTTGACAACAAGGAAAAAGAATCCCTTGTCTCGTCTGTTTGACCCTTAGTAGAAAGTATCTTTACAGTAGATGTATCAAGCACTATTTAAAAATTTTCCACACGAAGCAAGAAGGGAACAGATATGAGATGGGCACGAAGATACATTCACTGAAGGCTGTGGTGCATGCATATGCTGCACTCGCGTTAAACTCATCCCTTATCTCGTCTGTTTGACCCTTAGTAGAAAGTATCTTTACAGTAGATGTATCAAGCACTATTTCAAAATTTTCCACACGAAGCAAGAAGGCAGCAGCAATGAGATGGGCACGAAGATACGTTCACTGAAGGCTTTGGTGCATGCATATGCTGCACTAGCGTTAAACTGATCCCTTGTCTCGTCTGTTTGACCCTTAGTAGAAAGTATCTTTACAGTAGACATATCAAGCACTATTTAAACAATTTTCACACGAAGCAAGAAGGCAGCAGCAATGAGATGGGCACGAAGATACGTTCACTGAATGCCTTGGTGCATGCATACGCTGCACTAGCATTAAACTCAGGCTTATATATCATTTTCCACAAATTAACAGATTGTCTTTGAATCATGTTGACTTTGTTGGTTCGTCAGCTCCTTATCTCAATACTAGATTGTATCAAGTTAACATATTGTCTTTGTTTGGAAGGAACTTATCTAAGTCATTTCTTCAATGCACACCTTTTGAGCTCTAGGGGTGTGTTATCTTGTAAATATGCATTTCTGTGAAATCACTTCCAGTAAAATATTTATCTTCTTTATCCTTTCAAAGTGGTCTAGTAGAGTGCTCCTTTGGCCTTTGGATTTGAAAAGTTTAAATATTTGTGATCTCTCAAAGGGGAGAAATCCTTATTTTTCATAGCCACCTTGATGTGAAAATAATGTTGGATTCTTGGACCATTTTCTTCATTGCCAATTTGGTATGAGGGTATGATTCAAGCAGCTTCCTAAGTTTGATTCTATTTCTCTTAATACAATTGCTTCAATTGTTTTTTTTTTTTTTTGGAGATTTCTTTGCAGCCAAGCTCTAGAACTAATATATATATAAAAGTTAACAAAGTGAGCGTCAGTGTGATAAACTTAACCTTCCAGTGGAAAAAGTTTATAGATTTGGTTACTAGTTTGCATACCTGAATTAGAATTATGTTTGCACCCTTTGCATGCGCCGATCTAACAAGCCTGCAAAGAAGTAGAAGTTCAAGCTGTATTAAACACGTACAGAAAAATAAACTAGATACAGCACTAAAAGGAAGCTCTCAAACAGGAGCCGCAACATCAAGAAATATAAAAGTTGAATGTACTCTCAAAAGTCAAAACCCAATGTCAGCCAGAAAGAGTCTACAGGAGAAATCTGACAAGAAAACATGTTTTTGTAGATTCATTAATATGAGAAGTGATACAGAAAAATGAGGGAACAGCACAAAGACCAAAACCAATTTGTAAGTACACAGCCTCCAGCATTAAATCTCTGTAAGAAAATAAAACCTGATATTTCTCGACCATGACAAGATAATCCTCAGAATAAAAAGAAAAGAAACAGTCTGTAAAAGTCCATACCAATCACCTAACAACAATAACTAGAAGCAGAGAGAAACAAAAATGACCAGCACAGTCACAGGGACATGACACACGCACAAAGGTATAAACACGAATTAAAATCATACAAATTCAAAGACCCGGGTAATTTTGTAATCACGAATTGATTAGATTGAGAGCTTATTCAAGGAGCTAATGAACGCATTGGAAACCCGAGAGGAAAACCCATCAGAAAAAACAGCAAAACCTTTCAGCGGTGGCGACATTAATAGAGACGTCATCGGTGCAAGCAAACTGCAGGGCTGAAACCGTCACCCCTCTTCTTGGTGTCGCCATTTTTCCTTTCTTCGAAGTGGATCAGTGGGCTGGTTAGTCCTACGGAGGACAGCGGAGCAAGAGCAACAGTATACCACTTTTTTCTGTACCAAATCGCTAGTTTAAAGAGGCGAATTGTGACTCGTAAGGCTGCTGAGAAAGTAGGCCTTCAAATTTGGACACTGGCATGGCGTGGAATTCTCGTGCTTGTTGGCAAATCGATGCATTTGGATGCCTTTCAATTTTATCGTCTTTTTTTCGAATGGGACCCCAAACACTGAGTTTTTTTTTTTTTTTCTTTTGAGTACACAAAAAACAGAGTTTGGATGGTTTGCGAGCACTGGACTGAAAATCTACGCGTACGATCTGATCGAGACGGTGACTAAACATCTTAAATGGGTGATTTTACCTTGACCAATTTTAATAGTAATTTTTACTAAAAAATTGAAATTTTGAATCTCCAACTCTCACGCTATCGAACTAAAAAAAAAATCCAACCTTCAACATTTTACTTGTAGAAACCAAACTAATCAAACCCTCAAATCCACATGTTTTGAACTAAAATAACTTAACCTTCAACTTTTTACTTTTAGAAATCATATTAATCGATTTCCTTTCTGCCGAACTTCATGGGCATTGCCTCGTTCCTCAATCAGATGTTTGGATGTGAGCTATACTCTGCGAGGAGTCAAATGGGCATATGGCCTTGCCATTTGACCTCTCTTCCCGTGTGACTAGGAATGTTCAGTGACAACCTCTCAATTGTCACCGTGTGGCCTCTCTTGCTACCACGCGGTAGCACCTAGTGTGGTCAGCATCAATCGTGTTCAGGTCACGAAACTTACACTCATTCACATTGATTCATCCAACTATTCTTTGAGCATTTTGCTCTTCTAACGTAAAAGGTGGTCGTCCATTCGTCAACGCCCAGGAATCCGCTTGACATCTCAATGGCAGGATTGGATACCTGCATCCAATCGATGTTCCATTTTAGTGCCCCCTAACATAAAGGTGAGCTTTTCTAGGTGGATAACCCTCAAATTCACATGTTTTGAACTTAAAAAACTCAACCTTCAACCTTTTACTTTTAACAACCATACTAATATGCAACTAACTTTGGGCCATTAAAAAGAAAAATGCTTTTTATTTTTTGGTCGAGAATATATAATGATGAGGCATAAAAATACTGGTACACGTGGGCGGGCGTAAGATCGCCACGTGTACAAGTAGACCTCGGTCGTAACTGAGGCCTACCGAGACGACCGAAGCTCGGCCAAGGTTGGACGAGCCAGAGGACAGGGACGAGTCCCTTAGATTGCTCCTTACAGGACGCGAGGGGGACGAAATCATTCCGCTAATTCCTCTGCTCTAAGTCTGCCAGGAATCATGGCCGATCAGAAGCGCTACACCTCAAATGACTCCCCCAACCTCAAGTATAAAAGCAAGGCAGAATAACCTCAGAAGGTATGCAACGAGATCTGAGAACATTTCTTACTAACTTCTTCTGCCTTTACGGACTTGAGCGTCGAAGTGTGGTTATTACCACCCCACCTCACCTCGTCCTCTTCTTTCAGGTTCGAGGACAACTGTTGCTCAGGCCACGTCACAGACAGGATTTCTCATGCATCAACATATAACTTAATCAATTGAGCTATGTTAGATAGACTAAAAAGTGTTGGATCGGTATGTTAACTCTAGAAGGGGTGAATATAGTTAATTAAAACTCATATAAATTTTTTCCAAATGGGCCCAATTTAACAAATAATACACTTTTTAATAGCAATTAATAAAAACCCCTAGTTAATTCTATTGATAAATAAATATGAGAAAATAAATTCTATCAATCTAACAACAATTAATAGTTTCTACCAAAATATATTTTAAAGGTAATTGCTACAAGTAATTATAAAATAATACTTGCTTAAACTAAAGAGTAGCAATTAATATCAAAAACAAATTAGAGCAATTAGTTTGATGCAATAAATTGTAACAACAAATTAATTGCAAAAATAAATAAGAGAGGAATAGAGAAATTGACACCAGAAATTTATAGTGATTCAGCAAAATTCGGCCTACTCCACTCCCCAACCACTTCTTAGGAATTTGAATAAAACCTCTCGACTTTTTCTACGGCTTAGAGTCTAACCGTTACAACGTTCCTTTTTTAGGAGCAAAAACAAACCCGATCTTTTTCATGGTTCAGGATCAAACCGTTACAAACGCTCTTTTTAACGAGTTCAAGAAAAACTCTTACAAGATTTGAAATTTTAACAACACTCAATAAACTCTCTAAATAGAGTGGATTTACAATTTTGGCTGACAATAATTCTCAATCCTCACAATAATAAATCTCTCAAGAATAAAATGAAAATAAAAAAATTGAGAGCTTTGGAGAGAGCAATAATGAGAATTTTTTTATTTTGGAGAAAAATGAAATTGTTGGATAAATTTGGGAGAAGAAGGGTTAAAAAGAGAGGGATAATGAGTAAAAAATAATTTTGAAATTAAAGTTAATTTGGACCATTTGATTTGGTAAATGAAAATCAAGGGTGAAGATTTAATGGGTAAAAAAAATAATTTTAAAACAATTAAAGAGTCCTCGAACGGTTAAAAGAAAATGAAGTGGATAAGAAATTATCACTGGTCGCTCTATTATTGGCTGTAATAAAAAAAATATTAATATAATATTCAATTTAAATATAATTTAATAAAAATAATAATATTTGAATATTATATTCTAATTAACCAATTATTTCCAATTGCGCCACATGTCAACATTCGGTTTGTCTGTGTCAGTCCTTAAGCTGCCACGTGTCAAATGCTGATTGGTCTGTGTTGCTTATTTGGCTGCCACGTCATCCTCTTAGGTATTTTCAGTTCAATTTATTTTGGTCATAACTTATTCATTTGAGCTCCAATTTGGGTGATTCAAAAGGCATTAGAATTGTTGTTTTGAGCTGCATATAATAGACTATTCAAAATATTAAAATTGTCAATAATAAAATCAGGTTTGTTATCATCAAAATATTAATTAATTAATTAATTAAGTAAAATTAATTAATTTGAGATTAAGGGCAAAAAAACCAACCATCTTTCCCTTTTTTTTATGATGACAAACCATTCATGAAAAATATATAGACAATTTTAAGAACCAAGGTGGCACATGTGATTAAGAATAATTTTCATATAAAATCCAACATGTTATCATAAAAGATTAAACAAATAATTCAATCAAAAATTAATTTATCCCCCTAAATTAATTCAACGATATATCATAAAACGAGTTTAGAGTATATTTTTCTTAAACTTCTCCCAATTTCAGAATCATCAAAAAGATCAAATAAGAAAATAAACAAAGACAGAAAAGCTCTCCCTAGAAACATGAACACATATTTTTCACTTCTCCTATCAATATGCCAACAAAAAAAAATTAACAAGCAAAAAAAAAAAGTTTAAGATCAAGAGACATCACAACAAAAAAATTAACAAGCTTATTTTTGCAAAAACTTTCTTCATTTAAAGGTTTGGTAAAAATATCCGTTAATTGATTATTAGAGCCTACAAATTCAAGAGTAATATGTCATTTTTTCACATGCTCTCTTATAAAGCAAAATTTCACAAATTTCTCTCCCTTTGAAAAGCAATTTGACACTTTCCTTAATAACGGACAAAAAGACATACAAGACAAATAATCCAATATGAGGGAAGAAATATCAATCAATTTTCAAATGGTAGTTTTTCAAAATATACCAATCAACCACCAATTATAAGAAAAAACTACTTCAAAGGCAAAGACTCCCCTAAAAAGATAGATAATATATATAAAACGGGTGCACAAGTATAAAGCAACATGGAGAATCAAAATCAATCAAACTCACATGCAAAAAGTATAACTCCTTATAAACTCAAGAATTCTCTTTTTAATCAGAAATATCAATAAATACCAAAGGAGATTTAGTGCATGTTTGATATAACTTTTTTTAAAAATGTTTTAAAATAAAATGTTTATTATATAAGCATTTTTGGAAGAAAATTAATTAAATACTTAATTTAAAAAAGCTTTAAATGTATTTTATATGTTTTAACACATTTTTAAACCATTTTTTATTATTCAAAATTCTAAAAAAATATTTTTAATTAGTTAAAAGCACTATTCAAAATTTTAACCAAACATTATTAATACTAAAAAAATATTTTTTTCTATCAACAAACAATTTAAAAGTCATATCAAACACACGTTTAATAAACCAAGTAAATTTCATATAATGAAGATAATAATTTGCTCATGATAGAAATTTAAAAAAACAACTCATGGTAGTTCAATCTATCTCAAACAAATCATCAATCAATACTTTTCATAAAAAAAATCATTCAAGAAAAACATGACATAAAGGCAAGTAATATATTTCAAGAGAACAAATTGCAAAACTCATGATATAGCAAAGATATATCAATTTCATGCCAAGTATACCAATTGTTAAGAAAAAACATATCAATTGTTGAGATAAAAAGAGATATCAAAATTAAGCAATTAAAACAAATATTTCATATTTCAATCAATAGAAGTTCAAAATGATAAACAAATAACCATAAGTACTCTCATATAAAATAAATTCAACAATTTATCTTAAATCTCAAATATTTTTCTTGAAGACATACAAAATTTAAAGAAAGCAAATATCATGAAAACACAATATTTTCCTTTCATCAAAGATACATAATTCATGCCAAAAAAGTATCTAATAAAATTCTAACTAAATTAATTCAAAAGGAAAATAAGACACAATTTTTGTCAAGATGATTAATCTACATATACCAAAAACCAACATTTCTCAAGACAAAATAAAATTTCCATGAAAATACTATGATTTATCAAATATCTAATTAACCAAAAAAAAAAAAATCAATCTTCAAAATTGTGAAGTCTCCATAAAAAATTAAGCATCCAAAAATTCAATAATTCAAACTCAAAACCAAGAAAGAGACATAATTTTTATAGCAACAAATGTCTATTAATCCAGTATTCAAATAACTAGTAGAAAATGCATATCCCAAAATATAAATTCAATATTTTCTCAATGTCATATACTTCAATAATTCATAACTAGTCAAGTAATATAAATGCCAAAAAAAGTTTCTCAATTTATGCAAGGGCATTTAATCTAATAATCTATAAATCAACAAAGTTATCGGATACAACATTTGTCTTTATTTGAATCAAGCAAGCCATAATAGTTGCTCTGTTTGAAATTTTTAATTTGATAACTAAACAACCAACTAGCTTCTTGAAATCATACATACAAAGAAGAAAGCTCAATCAAAAGATTTTGGTACCCAATTCTTGGATCCTTCATTGTTAGTGAGCAAAGATTTTAGAACCCATTTTAATTTAGTTTCAACATTTCTAGTGTTCATTTTTGGAAAATAACAAGTATTAAATTTATGACCAATTTTGCCACAAGAATGACAAATAACATTAGACAAGAATTTCTTTTTAGTAAAATGATTTTGCACATTACTTCTCTTTAAGAAATTCTTTTTAGGAGCATTTTTAAATTTGAAACACTTTGGTCTAATATGACCTTTAACTCCACAATAATGACATGTATGCACAAATTTTGATTTCATATGCATAGCATTTTCATGATTTGCCACAAATTTAACATTCTGCATACACTTAGATTTTTCATGAACAGGCTTAGCCATAAACTTTGATTTTTCAAGCATAGATCTGACATTTTCATGCTTATTCACAACTTTCACATTATTAACCAATTTCGAACTAGCATGAAATTGTTTATGCACATATTTTGATACAACAAAATTAGACACATTGGATAATCTTTAGGTATACAAGGGGTAGCTTTAGCGAAAATAGTCTTAGAACTTGTTGAAAAAATTTTATTCACATAGTCTAAGCCCCTTTTGTCATTAAAAAATTTGCTCATGTCAATAATCTTGTCTAATCTTTATGTATCGATAGTCAATTTCTTAATGGACTATTTTGCAATTTCAAGCTCTTTTATTAACAAGTAATTCTTTTTTTTAAGCACATGCAAAAGATCTTTTTTCTCATGACTATCACATTCAATAAATTTAATTTTATCAACAAAAGAAGCTTTCTCTTTTTCTAATCAATAATATTATCTTTCAAACTAGCAATTTCATTTTTCAATTCCAAAGAGAAAGATTCAATTTTATCATTTTTATTTCTCAATT
>JAOANK020000018.1:249210-261826 GCA_026257165.2 Telfairia occidentalis
GAGACTAAGTGACATGATAATGTGTTAATTTTAAATGACGTGGCTAAATTGAAATTTTATTAAACAATAAAATTTTAACAAATAATAAAATAAAAAATATGAGGAAAGTAAAAACAAACAAAAAGATAATTTTCTCCATGTTTATTCATTCAATAAAAAAAATTTGACATCATTTATTTTGAGGAATGAAGTCTGGCAAATCAAACTCCCTTGGAAGAGGTTTAGGTAAAGAATATCAAGGGGTCAGATATTAGGAAGTTCACTATATCAAGTCTAAATTCATGTGAGATCAAATTTGATTAGTAGTGTGAAGACGTTATTATATTCAATCATAAACTAAAAAATTGCAAGGTTTATTCGGGAAAATTTTAGTGGGCTTTTTGTTGTATTGAATGAATTTAGAAATTAAAAAATAAAAGATAAAGGAGCCGGACATGTTTTTTTTAATTATTTTGTTTTATTAAAATTTTATTGTTTAATAAAATTTTAATTTAGCCACTTCATTTAAAATTAACACATCATCATGCCACTTAGTCTCTCAAACTGCCACGTTAGCATTTCATGGGTGATAGTTTGACTTTAGGAACCTTTTAGAACTATTTTCTAAAGGTTAGAGACTACACTGTCAGATTTTGAAACTTAAGGACCAAATAGAAATCTACCTTCAAATTTAGAGACCAAAAATGTATTTTACCCTTTAAAAAATTAAGAACCCAATTAAAAAATATATAAAAGATTAAGAATGATGTGATGTATTTAGCCAAATTTTAATTGATTACAAAGTTTGATTTAAATATTATTTTGGTCTTTAAACTTTCAAATTTTTTCTATGATAGATTCATAAATTTTTAAAAATACCTATTTTAGCCATTAAACTGTAAAAAATAATCATTTTAATCCTTAAATTTCTTTTGATTTTAACAAATTAATTACATAAATTCGAATATGTGTATTAGTATGTATTCAAATCATATAAGCTGAAATCTGATATTGGGTAAGTGATTTTTTTAGTAGAAAAATAATAAAATTATAACTTGAATTGTTATTTTTTAAAAATTTCAAAAATTAAAATAGACATTTTAAAAATTGAAATACCAAAATAATTATTTTTTTCAAAGTTTAAAAACTATTTTAAAAAATTTAGGAACGAAAAAAAAATCTGAAAAATTTAGGATCTAAATGAAATTTAAACGAAGTTTTTACTATTAGGTTAGGAAGTCAAATACTACATCTCCTTCACGGGGACACGAGGAAAAAAAAGAAAAAAGAAAAGAGAAAAAAGAAAAATAGGAAAAGGAAAAATAAGAAGAAGAAAGTTAAGGAAGGCGCAAAGGCTAGTCGAAGGGAGAGCTCCCAACCCCTTTCCGCAGAACTGCACAAGTTTTGTTTTCCTTTTCCCTCCGTTTTTTTCATCCGAATTTCAATTCCTGATCTCACTTTTGTTTCTGAAAAGTTGATATTCGTCTGGAAGATTTGGGGGAATTGACTGAAATAACCGTATTGTGATCGATGAGGCCGATACGGCTGCCGGAGCCTCCTAGCCCTACCATGACCAAATCAGAAATCTTTGAAGGCGGCGTTTATGGCGTTATTAGGCGGGCGGTTGTCATCGGCAACGGCTCTTCTGCTTCTGAGAACCAGTGTATCGGTTTGGTTCAGGCGCTTGGCCTGGCTGACAAGCATGTGCTCTATGTAAGTTTTGCGAATTCATCTTTTTGGTGGGTTAGGAGTAGTTTAGTTGTTTTGGCAGTAGAAGTCGTTGAAGTTTACTGTTTAATTGCGCGGGTCTTGCTTGAGGATTGCGTCGTTTTTTGTTGTTACGTGCATTTCGTTCCCGCGCATCTCGGGAAATTGTAAGAAACAACTTTTATATATCCACATTTAATGACCTTAGCAAAGCAGAACTGCTCATCACCTTTTTTTCAGTATTTGAGGACTTGTATGGTGAAATCCCGAGACTAACAACTCGCATCTTATATGTGCTTCCGTCACATGCAGCGGGTTACGAGGCCTAGAGGAGGAATAAATGATTGGCTTCACTGGCTTCCAGTTTCTCTGCACAAAAAATTATATTTTATCATGACCCAGATCCATGTTTACACTCGAATTTTGTTGAGATCAAAAGGGAGGAAACTTGTGCCTCTATCTTCAGAAAATGGTGGGAGCACGGGCTTGTCATGCATTTTAGAAGCTGACTTGAAGCGTATTGTATCAATGGCTCGGGAGACTTATGAAAAGTACATTCGTTTTCTGAATATCTTTACAGGAAATCTGATTATCATACTTGATTTATGATGTGTGCTTGTACATTTTCCAGGGATGGACCTTTATTGGTGGTTGCATCTGGCAGGGATACCATCACTATTTCAAGTTCCATTAGACGCTTGGCATCGCAGAATGTTTTTGTTGTGCAAGTATGTTAGTTTTCCTTCTTTGTAATGTTTCATTTCTTGGTTGTCTTTGGCTAAGGGATATCATTATGGAGTTTGGATTTTTTTCTTTTGGATAAGAAGTGAGGAAATTTATAAAAACAAAGAGAAGGTGTAACCTATAGGTAGAGGGGAGCTCCATCTTCGAGATGAAATTATTACATAAGCTCTGCAGTGGTCTAACATTTAGATTTTGGGGTTATGGTTATGTATGGTTCTTTGCAATCCAGATGTTCTAATGTCTTGTAATTTTTATTCTTTTTATGGGAGTATGTCTCATCTCTTTTTCTTGCAATATCTTTCTAAACCTAATAATTTTTTATATTTTAAAAAAGTAAGGTTCTTTTTTGTGGTTATGTGGGTGCCTAGGAGCATTGCTTCCTTGTCAAATCTTTATTGTCTTTGGTAAAGTTTGCAACTCTAACTCCATGGTAGGACAGAAAAGTGCTTAACAAAGGTGGCAACTTCATAGAAATTATGGAGGTAGTAAAGTTCTTTCGTGAGCTACTTCTTTTTGCAATCCTATAGAATATTTGGTTGGAGATGAGGAAGAGGGTTCTTAAGGGAGTCTTTGAATGAGGTTTGGGGTTGGTACATTTCAATTGCTCCCTTTGGATGTTCTCAACCTAATCCTTTCATAATTATCCTTTCTTTTTTAATCTAAAAATTTGAGCTTATTTTTGTCATTATTTTTGTGGCTTTCTTCATTAGGTCAATGTTTTGTGTATTGCTCATGCTTTTGCTTTTATTTTCCCTTAATTGAAGTTGGTTTCTCCAAAGAAGAAGAAATTATGAAGCTGAATGATATTGGTAATAAGGGGAACAACATCATCCTAGTAGGGGTGAATTGATTGGGATGAAAAGTTTCATGGAGATATTAGAAAGTTTCCTGGCCAATCCTTCACCTCAACTCTATTTTTAGCAAAAGTAGTCTTAAAGTGAGAGGGAAAGAAGACTCTTGACCCACCCCTCTTTAGAACGTAGGCTGTCTATTTCTGTGAAATAATGTACATACCCATTTGACTTGCATCGAAATTTTAGATGGATAGGGATTATTGAGTAAACTTGTGGGTATTGTAATTCTGGACATGGTAGGAAAGTTTGTTCACATGAAGTACTGCCTAAGAACGATATGATACGACAGATACGGTGACATGACATTTCTTTTTTTAAATCTAGGATATGAGCACGGCAAAGATACATTTATTATTATTATTTTTTTAAATGTACAACTTTTTAGACAAGAAGGAAATTTAAAGTCAAATAAGTTAATGCATTTGTACGCTTAAAACTTGAGTTTGATGAATTTTGCTCCCAAAATTTATTATTATTTCTTATATTACTATTTTTGATACTTAAACAAATGTTTGATATGTGCCTAACAAATGTTAGATCCTTATTCACTTTGTACCGCTAGATTTTAACACATCTATTATGCTATCAAGTGTCCGTACTCCCTTTTTCTTTTTAAAGGAAAGTCAAGTTTCTTGTTTACTTGAAACTTCGGTCCTTTTTTTTCGATTACCCATGATTGAAGGCTGAGCTTTTGTCTGTCACATTATATTTGTTTGGATGCTTGATAGTGGCTGACCCTTTTCGAGCCGACAGTACGGTTCTTACTTGTATTGACGAGTATGAAGCTAGGCTATTGATTGTGAAGAGGGGTTGGTATTTACTCTCTCTGTTTCTTGTGGAAGGTCAAGTTAAGAGTGGTCTAAACATCATAAGGGCTCATTATGTCTGTTTATGGGCGATGCATTAGGATTAGGAACCTCCCCTTTGGATTATTGGGATTTGTACTTCACTTTTATTAGAGATAAGCATGGGGGCTCCTTGGAAAGTGCTCGCTAGACCTTACGTTAGCTTCACTATATGGAGGCATGTATCATGGTGAACTTGGACAATAACTATTTAAGTTTGTCCCTTTCAATGTTAAGACCTTTCCACTCTTAAATCTATTGTATGTGGGTTTTTGTTTAATGCTATGTTTCTTATGGTTTAGCATCAATGACTCTTTCTTCTAGGTACCAATAGTAGAATCATGTTGGTTTGCTTTTATGTCTTTGTTTGATGGTTGTTATGGTTATCTTTTTTGATGCGATGGATTAGGTAGCATTAAAAGCTTGAAAGGAGCTTTTGTTCTCCACCTCTGTTATTGCAAGGAGTCTTAGTTGTACTGAGGAAGCTTCTATTTCCATTTCTTCTTGGAAACCTAACCAACTGGGACCCACCTCTAGAACTTTATTAGCAACTTGAATATCTTTTTCAAGATGCACATTATGGCCATGAGAAATCTGATTTAGTCCTAGAGGTATTTATGGTCTTGACTCTTGGTGAATATTGTTGCCTGTGGTTTAGTTTTTTCTTTCTTTATTTTTTCCCTTTTTATGAGGAGCCAAAACTTTTACTGAAATTTAGTTTGAGGTACAAATTAAGGGTCTCCCCTTCAAATCTTAGGAACTTACAGAAAAAATAAAGACTTTAATTGGCATGAATGAAGAGACAGCTGTGGACAGGTTACTGAGGATGATTGCCAGCACTGATGATAAAGGAAGAAGCTAGGATGACAACATCAAGTTGGGGGCTAGATTTGAATGGAGACAATTAGATGAAAACTGAACTACGAAGAAGAATTGCTGGGAAAGAAATAGTGAAATGTGAGATGTCAATAATGGAGCTTCAACTTTCAAGTTGCTGATGATTCTTAAAATTAGATTTTGGGATAGTCCTTGGGGCTTGATAAGTTTATTCTTCAATCAAACTTATCCAGGACTTTTTTCTTTGGTCAAGACTCAACACTTATGATAGGAGCATTAGAGACTGCTAGAATAAAAACTTCCATGTTTGGATCCTAAATTTATTGGCGTCTCTCCTTAATCCTTTCTAAAGGATCTTTATACATACTTCTAAGAAGGCAATACATGTTTCTTAGCTGGTATGACTCATGAGAGGTTTGATTTCTATGATTTCATGCAGAGGAGATTTCCTTTTTGTCTCCAGGACTTAGTGTACCTTCTTTTACATTGCTCCTTTGCTTTTGGTTATGGTCCACGTTCATTAATGCGTTTGGTTTGGGCTTCATCTTTCATCACATTGTAAAGATATCTCCAGAGAAATATTTGGTTTCTCTTCCTTTGTTGGGAAAGATAGCGTGCTTCATCAAGCTGGGATATGGGGCATGTTTTGTAATATCTTTGGAAAAAGATATTTTATTGGATGAAGAATAAACCTGGAGCTCTGTGTAAATCAATATTTATTTTTTGGCTTTATCAAACTTTTAAGTTCCATTTCATTTTTAAAAATGATTTAATTCTATATTCAATGTGAGAGTTGCTTGGTATTGTATGGTTTTATTCAGGTGGTTTTTTGAGTTTCACTATCTCTTGCGGTTTTTTTTGCATCTTTTCCTACTTCCATAGTCATGTTTTGTGCTATTAAAAAAATTGTATGAAGTGATGCTTGCAGCACATTCCGGTCATTTTGGACACATCCATGGACAAAAACTTCAAAGTTCGCACAATTTTTTAATGTAGATGCAACAGTTGCTCGTTTTGGTTTATGTCTGTTTTGATTAGTGGATATTTTGCAAGGAACACTCAAGTTTTGAGTTCTTATATTTATGTTTTCCTTTTGGGGTAAGATACAACATCCAAGGTTGCATTTGAATCGATTTGACTTGGTCATCACCCCTCATCATGATTATTATCCGTTAACTCCTCAAGCACAAGAGCAAGTTCCTCGATTTATAAGGAAGTGGATAACTCCACGTGAACCACCAGATCAGCATGTGGTAAGTGTGCTGACCATAAATATCTCTTGTTATTTTTTTGATAAAATTTTAGGCTTATTATTTCATGTTCCCTTCTTTCTATTGACAATATACAGTGTTCTAAAACTTACAAAATTCAGGTCTTGACTGTTGGAGCCCTCCATCAGATTGATTTTGCTGCATTACGTAGTGCAGCTAGTGCTTGGCATGATGAGTTTGCTCCTCTTCCAAAACCCTTATTGGTGGTCAACATAGGAGGGCCTACAAGTGAGCTTTTCAATATTTTGGGCTGTCTTACTCACTCTCAATTTTTCCGTTATCCTCCATTCCCTTTTTTTTTTTTTAAATATTAAGTGTACCTTGCTGATAACCATCACTCTCCTATAAAAATAGATTATTCCTCGTTGATTAAAACACTATTTTGGTCCTTGTACTGTATTTGTTATTCTATTTAGTCTTTATACTTTGTAAATGTACTAATTTAGTCTCTGTAATTTCAACAAATATTAAAAACAGTCCCAACCATTAGTTTGGGGTTAGTTTGAGTTTAAAATCAGCTGATATGACAAAAAAGAAAATCTCTCTCCTCCCACTTTTTCTCTCCCCTTCTCTCCTCCCGCCAAGTGTTCAAAATGAAGCTGACAACACAAGCAGCCTCTATGACTTGAAATGTGATTTTGTAACAATGGTCACTAATACAAGTGTTGTTGCTGCCTCCATATTGTCGTAGAGGAGTTCGGCAAGAAGACCGAAGAAGAGGAACATTCTGATGGGGAGGTTTAGAATGAGAATGTTGTGGATGAGGCTGTAGTATTTGAGACCTAGAGTTTGGAGGCAATCAGAACTATGACAAAGAGACAAATATTGTAGTAGACTCCAACACTGATGTAGCTTGTGTCAAGGGAAGAGGGATAAAGCTGGAGGGGAGAGAAAAATTAAACTTTTTCTTTGCCATGTCAGCTTACTTTAACCTCAAATTAACCACAAACTAATGGTTGAGATTGTTTTTTAGATTTATTTAAAGTATAGGGACTACATTTGGACATTTTTAAAGTACAAGGACTAAAATGAAACAATCACTAAAGCAGAAGGACCAAAATAATAGTTTAACCTTCCTTATTTATTAGCTATTGCAATAGTTATATTATTGACCCTAAGTATATGAGAATACTATACAGCAGGCGAATGAATTTTTCTTTTGTAGTATGATGGATGAGTAGATCTAGGCTAGCTGTTGGTATGCGTCTTTAACTGAATTCTGGTCTGCCTTCAACATTATATTAATTGTGCATTTTTTTAAAAAAGATTTCTTAGGTGAATTAGGTTTGAGAAAAGGTATTATATTCTTTCTTATCAAAAAAAAAAAAAAAGAAAAAAGGTGTTATATTCTTTTGTAAGTAATAGAAGGGAGAAAGATCAACTACAAGTAATGGAAGAACTAATGGTCCACAAGTATACATTCTAACACTTTGAGAGCAACGAAAAAGCTGTCTCCATTTAATTGAATGGTGATGATTTGGAAAGAGTGCTTGTTGGGATTAATGGTCCGGTCCCATTCTCAGAATCCCAATTACAGAGAACGAAGTTGATTCAGAAGTTACTTTAGACATTGCGTTTAGGTTAGATGTATGGTTTGACTAGATGTGATCAGTGGCAAACGAGGAAACAATTGGACTGCTCAGACAAGGTGGGCTGAATACTCAGATAGTAGTGCTGTGCAAACATGGACTGTTGATTATGTATGATGCAATCTTATTTGAAGTGCGCAAACACACAGACACATTTGTCGTCATTCTTTATGCCAGACCAGTTTGTGCCTTAGGGTTCTGAAAGGAGAAAGGGTTATTGCATTCTGGAGTGTACAGAGACACTGCACATAATGAGCATTGGAGAAAAAGATGCATCAAGGAGCTGACATCAACTAGGGTTTCTTTTAGCTCTAATACCAACTAGGTTTGTGAGATGTATGACTATGCGTATATTATATTCAATAATATGATAGTAATACAGAGTCTAGAGAAAGACAATTACGGATGAGGAAAGAATTAAATTTGCAGAAACATAATTTTTGATATAATATGGACAACTGATATTTTTACCAAACAAGGGAATCCAACAGAGTACCTGTTCATATTTGCGTGAAATTTAACACCTATATCACCCATGAATAAACCATATAAACAAATAATTCATATACAGTTAGTTTTTAATTACCGAAACCCTCATTCTTTCGCTGTTTATATTTTTAACTTTGGAGGGAGTTAGCAGTTAACCTGCTTTGTCAAGATTGTGAATGCTGGTACTTGTTAGGAATGGTTGTGGTGGGTCTTGAGGGATTTTGTTAAGAGGCAGAGACCACAATAACGGAAATCTATGCAGAATTTAGGGTGTTCTTTCGGCAAGAAATCCTATTGAGGAAACGGAGGGAAATCTGTAGCAGCCATGATCTGGAGCTTTTAACTTCTTTTTCCAGTGTTCCTTCAAGCTGCAGATTTTGGTTGTGTCCCTCCTCCCTTCCCTGGCGGTTCAGTGAATATGTGTTGGAAAATTTGCCTAGAGGATTATATTGGGTGCATTATACCTCCTTTGTTTTCCCTTCCTCTTGCCTAGTAGATACAACTCATGATATAGGAGTTCGTAAGTTGCTAGGGTCTTGGTGGAGAAGAGGAGATATATTGACATGAGCACAAATTTCAACCCAGATCAATGTAGAGGCCACGGGATGCATTTTTCTCAAAAAATGAACAATTCTGCATACAAGATAAAATGGGATAGAGGATATTATAGATAAAATGGGCTTGAATTATAATGTGATTTTCTGCAGGTTGCTGTCGATATGGTGTGGATCTTGCCAAGCAGCTAGTAACCAGTTTGCTGAGCGTTCTTGGAAGCTGTGGAAGTGTTAGAATATCCTTCTCAGACAGAACTCCTGAGAAGGTAGTGTTGAGAAAAAAATCATAGTAATATCCATCTGTGACCTTTCTTATACCTTGGCCTTCTCTTAACAGGTGTATAAAGTTGTTGTGAAAGAACTTGGAGATAATCCTAAAGTTTATATCTGGGATGGACAAGGTTCATTTACTATGAGTTCGTCTGTAGTTTTGAAGTATTGTGGGCATATTTGCAAATTTAATTCAGTAGCTCAATATTAATATTCTTCAGAGCCAAATCCGCACATGGGCCATTTAGCTTGGGCAGATGCATTTGTTGTAACAGCAGATTCGGTTACTATGATAAGTGAGGTCTGCAGTACTGGGTATGGTTGTCCATGTCATAATTAACTCTCTGCTTTCCCTTTTTTCAATGTTTAAGCACAATTGTTTAGACCCCGGTTTGTTGATAATTCCTGTCTGTGTTATTATTGCAGGAAGCCTGTCTATGTCATTGGAACTGAGCGCACTAAGTGGAAGTATTCAGCGTTCTATAAATCTTTGAAGGAGAGAGGAGTTATCCGCCCATTTTCAGGCACGGAGGATGTAAGTGATTTCTTAGGTCATGATGCCTCACATACTTAATGACTCTGCTGACACACACCTCTCGATGTTTTTCCCTCTCTTTGAATGCATGATCTAATTAATTCAAAGGTGCAAACTTCAATGCTAACATCTAGAAGGGAATGAATTTTCTGAATTTATCACATCTTAATGTTCTTGTTTGGCTCTGCCGATGGACAATTCTCCTCGAGTTCATCTTGTGCTTCTACTATAGACACCTTCCTAATTAACCCCGAGAGTTTATATTTAATTGAGTAGTCCCTTTTATTTTCAAATGTAAGTTATCTGTGTCTACACTAATTTAAACAATCATCAGTTTCTCAATATCTTGAATTTCTAAAAAATTTCAAAATAAAAATAAATGGGATCTATGAAACATACATTAAAATTGGTATGACTTATAAGACAAGGGTATAGATGGGAAAATTGGTGTACATAAAGCAAATTCGTGTCCTTAGTGTTAGCATGAGAAAAATTTTATATGTAAGGAGGAGAATATATATTTTGAGGGAACTAAGGTGGACTAGCATTTGTTGAATGACGTGATGTTGTTGACTAACATGTTGACGTTTTCCAGTTGTTGACATGTCATTGACTTCCTCAGCAATCTGTGTTACTGTGTCGTGGATACTCATTTCCTTTCATTTCAGTGAAGCTGACAGTGATAATATGTCTGTTGATGTCAGCAACATTTGCTTTCATAGATAAGCGTAAAATTAAACAAATTAAGGAACCTCATTCAAGACACCCCTTGATTGCATAAACTATATCGATACATGCATGTCTTTGGGTAAAATCCATTGTCCAATACTCGAAAATTTATTACCAGATTCTATTTGCATTTACACGTTTTAGAGATTTCCTCTCCTTTAGGAAGATCAGTTCTCTTGTTCTTTTACTCCCCTTTAGAACTTTGCTTATATTCAGTCTGTGTCAGCCTTTTTCCTTGGAGGCATGCACCATTGCAAGATTAAGATGCTTCAGTATCAGTTGGTTCTGAATTTTGATATCTTTTTGAGAATCTTTTCAGTGTACTAGAAAGCTATGGATGTTATACCATTAAAAAGCCTTGATTTCAAATCTTTTATATTTTTGTCTTTTTCAATATAATTGAAAGCGTTTGCGGATTTTTCTCTGCTTGGTGACAAAGTTGAAGAAAAGAATATCTTGATTTGGTGGGGTTTTCTGTTTGGTGCCAAATCGAAGTTCCACCAGTCAGGACATCACTTCTGATGTTGACAAATGGAAGTTTGATGCTCCTTTCATATATTCTGTGTAACATTTCAGATCTCAGAGAGCTGGAGTTATCCTCCACTGAACGACACGGCAGAAGCAGCTAGTCGGGTGCGCGAAGAACTAGCGAAGCGAGGCTGGAGAATACGGCCGTAGGAAGTCTGTTTATGATTGTAACACAATTTACTCCTTATTTGTGATAAAATTGGGGCCTTCACCTTTTTGAGCATTAGATTTGTACAATGGTGCACATAGGAGCAGAGATTACAAGCATTGGTGACTTCAAGTCCAACTCTTAGACAAATCTTGAGAAAAAAGAATAATGAAGCCAGCAGCAGCTGTTTGTTAGTGCGGCTTGTATTATAGGCAGAGGCGTTGGCTCTGGCTTTGGCTTACTCGTTTCCACAGATCTGGAAGCTATCAGATTTTGTTGAGGAAAATTTTTTATACCGTACGGTAGAATATATATTCCTTGTAAATCAGTTCATTTTATTTGAGAAAAATAAGCAAAATATTAAATGGTTTTGTTACTAGCTACTGTTTGAACAATCAATATGAAACTCATCATTGGTTTGCTGGGAAATTGGTTGCAGATGTAGAAATTATTGAATGAGTTTGTGTTTGACAGGTGGCCCATGGTTTGTTAATTGAGCTTGTGCAGACATTAGCATCTTTTTAATGAGTTTATGTTCAAATCTTCTTGTCCTCATTTGTAATATGCCTCTAGAATTTTTGTTTTCAATTGTCTATCCACTTTTCTGCCATCCCTTGGATGATGTTATTTTACTTTTATAGAAAATGTTAGAAAGGAATGTTTTAGTTTAACAGGATGTGGACAACTCCACGATTTTTTCGTTAGAGACATATATCTTAACCAGTTGAGTTATGCTCGGGTTTGACAATTATTTTCTTTATTCAAATGTTGCAAGTACTCTCTTTCTTCTTTTCCTCTCTATTATTTCTCAAATAATTGGTAACAGTGACACTTAATATTGTCTCACATGGACATGCATGAGTTATAGTACTTGAAGAAGATATATAATTATTGACATAAAGATTATCTTGTCTATTTCTTTTTCTTTTTTGTTTGCAACATTACATTGGTACTGATGAAATTAATAATGAATAAATGGTGGTGGTGGCGGCGGTGGTGACAGTACTTATAATAAATGCCTATGCAATTATTGGTCTTTTATACCAAAATCAAAGTTTCTGGGAGAAAATATTAAAATTAGAAGAAACATACAAAAACCACTCCTAAATGATAGACTAAATTATAGGAGTTATTGCACTCAAAATTTTAAACATTTAATTTGAGCGTTTTTTCCCCCTTAAATTTGTGAAATTGGTACGATTAAAATTTCAAATTATAATTCTATTAGTAACAAATCAAAAATCGTATAAACTATTCTTGAATCGTAGAGGTTATTATAATTGAACTCTTGAACTATAAGAACAGTTAAATTTAAGATTGGATAAGTTTAGTTTTACTAGTTTTGATTTAATCCTCATGGTTTTGAAAGTTTCACTTTAGTCCAAATTTGGGTTTAGTTTCAATTTAATCTAAAAAATTTTAAATGTTTTAATTTGGTTTTAATGGTTCTGTTAGACCTCACAAATTGTTTCTAAACAATGTTTTACCCACTCATAAATCGACTACTTTTTCTATACTTTTTACTCAAGTCAAAACT
>JAOANK020000018.1:286309-302465 GCA_026257165.2 Telfairia occidentalis
GAATCTATAATTTAAAAAAAAATTGCGGCCTATCTAGATCTCCCTTTTTACCTCTCTTCACTACTTCCATCTCCCTCATTTGATTTCTCTCTCTTTTTTTTTTTTAGTTCAAAAAATGTGAGGGTGAGAATTCAAACCCACGATCTTTTGGTCGGAGAAATATGCATTAACCAGTTGAACTATGCTTAGTTTGACCATTTGATTTCTCTCTATTTTCTTTATTTCATTTTTTTAGGTAATTTTCTTTTATTTGAGTTTAACATGTGGGAGTAGAGATTCTAACTAACGACCTTTTGGTTGGAGAGATGGAAATATGTTTTAATCATTTGAGTTATGGACTAAGTTATTAATTTATTATTTCATGTGGTGAGTTTTTGTGTGTAAACCAATCTTTTTATGTAGGTATGATGTCTACTTTGAATAATAAACTCATATTTTATTGTCACAATGTACTTATTTTGACCAATTATATTTTATTTGAAATGATTTATATCAAAAACTTAAGAAGAATAAAGTAACCTTCATTGAATGAATGAAGTACAAGTGAGTGATAATTAGTTTATGAAGCCTTATGAAATCGACTATCAAACCTATCGAAATCAGTCTAAATCACTTGAAATTGGCATAGCCTACCTAAATTGAGTTGTTTTAGGGCATTTGAAGAAAACTTGTGCTTAGAGAGTGAAAAAATGAGCTGGGCACAAAACCATGCTAGAAAAGACATGCAATAGTAGACATTAGGCAAGACAAAATTTGAACCTAAATCAATAAATGTTGGGAAGAACCATCCAAAATTGACCTATTTCCTCCTGTGTGAGTGGATGAATGCCCTAGAAACCCAATGGGGAGAGCTTTCAAAGATGAAGCAATTTGGAAAAATACAAAAGGGTTTCTAGATGAGTGTTAACTGCAGACAAACACAAAGCAAAATCACCCAATTTGGAAGTTTTTTTTTCCAAATTTTTTATAAGGGTATTCTGATTTTTTTGTTGGTAACTGTAATCAAATTTGGTTTGTTTGAGAAACTATTTTCAGAGCGATATGACACAATTATGGAAAGAAGTTAGTATTTACAAGACTCATTATTTGCGAACGAAACAATGTGATTTATATAAAAAAAAGGTCATGTTTAAAATATCACCAAAATAAAAATATACTTTTTAGACTTTTGAGTAATATTTCTCAAACCTTTTTTTTTTTTTTTACTAGAGCTTTTATTTCACAAAATAAATACTTGTTTCAAACTAATTTTTAAAACAAGCCTTTAAAGGCATTTACTACAAAGTTAGATTTTTTTTTTAGTTCGACATGTTTCATTGGTAGAATATATATATATATATTAACTAATTGAGTAATACTCAAGTTGACACGAGTTAAGTTTTTATAGTTATGAAATGTATGTCAAACTGAATATAGCTCAATTGGTTAATGCATATTTTTCGACCAAAAAGTCATGAGTTTGAATTCTCACCCTCACATGTTGTTGAACTCAAAAAAAGAAAAAAAAATCTAATTATGTGTTAATCTGTGGGTTTACTTATCCCAAGTTTTGAGTTTTTTTTTTTTAATTCAACAACATGTGGGGATGAGGGATTTGAACCAATGACATTTTGGTTAGGGAGATGTTTTTAACCACATATGCTCGGTTTGACAAGTTATTGAGTTTGTTAGTTCTACTAGACCACACAAAAACCCATGTTATATACATCTAGGCCAATGAAATTCACTTTTTTATATTTTATATTGACGTTTACAAATTATAAATTTTAAAATGAAACACATATTATACTATTCCAAACATATTTTCTAAAAAAAAAAGCCTTAAGTCTCATTAAAGACATCAACTAAGCTCTCATACCCCAATTGTTAAATAAATAAATATATCTATAATATCTTAAAAAATTCCAGTTGCAAGTAGCAAAGGGGGGCACTTTAAACCCACAAAAATAATTACTCTCTTCAACGAGGAGATTTAACAAAGCTCGCATTTGGCTCCAAGGTCAGTAGCCATCTCCTTTCCGGCGAGAACTTGAAGAGCAGCAAGAGGAGCCGCGATCCGCGAGCTGATTCAATTCAATTCAATTCCATGTGCTCATTGACACCCATTTTATTGTAATCAAATCCCATCTCCCCCATCAAATCTCATCTCTCTACTTCATATCTACAACCCTTTTCCGCCCGCCCCAACTGAGCTCCAGATCTTGTCAATGGCTCCTCGAAAAGCCCGCGAGCGAGAAGTGTTCGAATCCTTTTACCCCGTCGTCGCTCTCGTCTTCATTCTAGTCGCCTGTGTTGAGCTCTGTGACGCCGCCACTGTCGTCGATGTCTACCGTCTCATTCAGTACGATATTTCTGGTGTCCCCTTTGGATCCCGCGCCGCAACACTCAATCACCATGCTGGGTCTCTCCATTTTCCGCCTGGTGCTGATCTGTCGCGCACGGTTGTCATCATTCCTCTTTGTGAACTCAATATTACCTTCGTCAAAGGTACGCTTCTTCAATTTTAAGTACTTCCCTGATTCTTTTGTGATCGTTCCTTTATGCACTTGTCATTATCTTTGCGGCGTGTAAACTACTGCACTTTCTTGGCTGGTGGAGCATCGTGAATATGACGCGTGTATTTCGTTAAAAGGTGGAGGTTTTAGTATAGGAGTTGTGAACTGCATTTAACTGTCGGATACAATTGTAGATTGTAGCTACTTCATTTTGTGTTTTTTTGAAATTCTACGAAAGTTTCTTTCAAGAAGATTCATTGAGGTCGCACTGTAAATTCCTATGACGACTGGGCTTCAATTATCGGACAAGTTAAATAAGTTGTTCACTCTTTGAGTATTTGTATTGTATTGTACGTAATTTGTAAGGTTTGATCACCTTTCTATCATCAATCCATAGTGTGCTAGCAGACTCTCAGAACTATATAAATCTAATGGCTCATCTACTTGGAAAAAATGAAGCATATGATTGTTGACTTTGTTCTTACTTTGTAACTTTTTACGTATCAAAAATCCTGCCTGTTTCTCTCAGTGGGTAGATCATGTGACCTTTAATATTTTTCTTATGAGAAGTGTGGATTTTCTATTCCCGCTCTTCTTTCTCCTCTTGGTAACTGGGATATCTTTTTGGTCATGTGCAGAATGTATATCTCAAAAAAAGCGTCTGGGAGGTCTGCTGTTTTTGCTTCCCAAGATATTTGGTTCGGATGGCCTGAAAAATGATGGTATTAAATGTCCAAATAATGGAGAGGGGTCGATCAAGGATTTACTGGTTGAACTTGAACGGTTACTTATACATGCAAATATACCTGTGAGTGAAATGAAAATAACTTCTGGTGTTTCTTGACATCGCCAGACATCTCAGTAGTTGTTCAGTTCTCATCCTTTTGAATTCTCGATGTTTATATTTCGTAGCCGTTTTATGAATTCTGTTATATTCTGTTTCTTCTATATATAGTTGAAACACTGAAGCATTTAACTTCTTTTTATATTAAATGCTACTATGAAAGAAATGTGAATTTTATTTTGTTTTTGTATTAAATACACTTCATCTTTTCTCAGTTTGTGAATTCCTTTACTTCAATTTATATTTTTAATTTCTATAATGTGTTTGTGTTTATGAGATATCTATGTTGTTCCAGTATCCTGTATATTTTGCTTCCGAAGGTGAAGATATTGATGCTGTTTTGGCCGATGTCAAGAGGAATGATGCCACTGGTCAGATTGCAACTGCAACTACTGGCGGGTTAGTTGAGTCTATAATGAACTTCTGGGTGCTTTAGTAAATTTTATGTGGATAATGGAATTGATATCACAATGGAGATAGGAAACAACTGTTATTTTCGGGATCTTAAAATATTTTTTAATTTATGACATATTATATTATATTTTTTAATGCTGACTTTGATATGATTATTAAGTTCTGATTTGTTGCAACAGAAGCCTTTTATTGCAACAAACAACATCATTAAGTATTGAATGTTTCTCATTCCTATCATTTCTTTCACCACTATCTCCAATTGTTTCCTCGTTTCCCTTTTCAATTTCCCATTTATTTTGTCATGCATTTGAATAAAAGTTTGATAATATTTGTCCTCTTAATTTCTCTCCTCTATTGGATAATTCATACCCAAGGAATTGAATATCAATACGGATGAAAATGTCGAGATCTCAATTTTTTGGAAATGTTGATGGAGATATCGATCTCAATGAATATATTCGAAAAAGCCGTATAAATCAATAAAGTTTCCACATTTGTTGATTAACTTAAAAATCTTGATTATTATTAATTTCATTTTTGTGAAATTTCTAATATGTCTTGGACTCTTGATACTTTTTTTTTCCCGTTTTTTAAATAATAAAAAACCATAAATAAAAGAATACAAATGGCAGGCAAAAAGAGCCAAACTAGAACAAAAAAAGGTTCCAATCAAGTAAATAAGACCTAGAGGATAATTACAAAAAATCTTCAAAACCAAAGCCCAAATGGAGACGTGGAACCTAAGAAGGGACCACACCTCCTCCTCAAGTTTCTCAATCTCCCTAAAAATCCTATTATTCCTCGCCCCCCATAGGCACAAGAAAATCGCACAAACCCCTACCATCCAAAAAAATTGGCCCTTATTACAATAGGGCTAATGAAAAAGGAGCTCCTCAAGTCATAGAACTACAACCGTGGGACTGAACAAGGTAGAAGCCAAAAGTCTGACAGAAGCGAATCCTAACTGAAGAAGGAAAGTCACATCTCCTGAAAAAATGGTCCAGATCCTCAGTTGCACCCTTATAGAGAATACAACATTGCAGTCCTAAGATACCCGTCAACTTCCTCATAACCCAATCTAGGGTATTCACTCAATGAAGAACCTACCAAATAAAAAATTTTACCTTGGAAATTTGAACTTTCCATAATGAGGAGAAAATGGACGAGTTAGGCAAGAGAGGATTCACTAGACAATGAAGCAGGAGTTGCAAGAAAACCCAACAATAGGGTTGGGCCTAAAGGCGATAATCCCTGATCAGTGATAGGAGAGCGACAATATCCGTCGTTTCCCTATCGGAAAGTAGACAGCAGAAACCAAGAGAAAGAGCGGGAGGAAAAAAGTAATTGAATAGTTCTTCTTAGAAGTAAGATTGTATAAATGAGGAAACAAAGAGTAGAGGGGTGTATCCCCGAATCATTTATTCTCCCAAAAGTAAGTAGTCGCCCCATTTCCAACTGAACACTGAATGAAAGAAGAGAAAGAGGGAAGCCTACTTATTATGTCTTTCCATGGATTTTTGGAAGTGCCTTTAAAAACTCCATTGGATAACCACTCAAAAGGATGAGATTCGTACTTGCTCACAACGATCTTATGCAAAAAGTTATCAGCCTTATGAGGAAAACATCATAACCATTTAGCTAGGAAGCCCTCCGCTCCCCCCCAACCCACAAAAAAAAAAAAAAAAGAAAACCCAAAGGCTTGGTAACCAAATCCCACCTTACTAAATGAGATCCCTTCCCATAAGAAATCTCTCATGAGCTTCTCTAGAGCCTTATTGTTGACACAGGAACTCTAAACATGGAGAGAAAGTAAGACGAGATACCTCCTTATTGTTGACACAGGAACTCTAACATTGACTGGATAACGGTAAGTCTACCTCCTTTAGAGAAAAAACTTCTTTTCCATGAAGCAAGGCTTTAGAGAAAAAACTTTGGATTTCTATCTTACTGGAATTGGACTACCATAATTCTCCTCCTATTTTTTTGGGTTTTGGTTGGTCCTTGACTGATAGGGAAGCGGTCAAGGTGGTGTTACTTCTTTCAGTGATGGGTGAAGCAGTTATTTGTTTGGGTAGGAGGGATTCCCAATTGTGGTTTCCTGAAACTTTGTTTCCCCTTTCTTTCAAATCTTAAGTGTCTTGTCCTCCTTGCCAAATGCTCCAGTGTTCTCTCCTTGAAATGTTAAGATCCCAAAGAAGGTCAAGTTCTTGGCTTGTTAAGTTCTACATGGAAAAGTTAACACCTTGGATTGAGTCCAGAAGCATTCTTCCTTTGTGCTTGGACCGCAGTGGTGTTCTTCATGTAGACACACTTTGGAGGATTCGATCATATTTGTTGGCCTTGTCAGTGGGCTCGGGCTATTTAGGAGTGTTTTTGGGCTTTGTTTGGGAATTAGTTGAATAACCTTTCTGGTTGTAGGTCTATGTTTGTTGAGGCTCTCCGAAACACCTCTTTTTGGGATAAGGCCATAAGGGCAGAGTCATTTGGTAGGTGTGTGTTTGTGGGATGCTTTGGAGCATTTGGTTTGAGAGAAATAATAGAATTTCAAGGTAGTTGAGAAATCTGTGAGCTAGATTTGGGAGAGTGTGAGGTTCAATACCTCCTTGTGGGCATCACGTCGACTTTTTGTGATTATCAATTAGGTCTTATTCTTTTGAATTGGAGTCCATTTTTAGTTAGTTGGAGGTCTTCTTTTATGGGACTTATTTTTGGACGTCCTTGTATTCTTTCAATTTTTTTCTCAATGAAAGTTTGATTTCTCATTAGAAAAAAACAAATGTCTTGATACTTTTGATGTTTTATTGACATCTACACAATATGAAAAAACTATCTATTAATCTTTAATATTTGGTTTTTTTCCCCCTTCTTTTACAAGAAATAATTTCCTACACTCTATAAACTTGTTTCTTATACCAAAAAAAAAACTTAAGGCTTGACAATAAGTAATTATGATTTCTAATCTTCTCTGTACATACAAATATTTTCAGGTACAAGCTTGTTGTTTCGGCCGCAGAACCAAGGAAACTTGTATCCTCCACAATTACAAATGTTCAGGTATTTGTTTCCCTTTTCACCTTATGGAAGAGGGCAATGAAGAAATTTCCTCCTTTATGTCATCAGGTTTCATGTTCTGGATTTTATTGCAAGTGCTAACTTAACCAAGAGTCATAGACTAAAGGAAAAAAATGACTTTTAGAATTGTGGGTATCCATACCACATGAGAAAGGTGGCTTAGGGATAATATCTGGTTTGTGAATGTTTGAAAGTGGGGGGGGGGGACCTACAAGTAAATATGGAAGATCAGTTAAAATTTCACGCTTATCAGGCCAATATACTCTCTTTTTTTTTTAGTTTTTAGTTTTTAGATTACTTTGGAATGTGAAGAATAGATAAATTTGTGGATATAGATGGGGAGTTTGATCATGTTTGGGTATAATTTGTGTCAATGCTTCTCTTTGACCTTTTAGGACCAAAGTGTTCTGTAGTTATTCCTCTTAGGCTCTTATTGTGTGATTGACTTGTTGGAGATCTTTTTATAATCTGCCGAGTCCCTAGCTTTACTAGGGGCCCCTATACTCCTTTCAGTCTAATTGGTCGCCTTGTTATATATCTGTTGAACTAAATTGAAATTTTCACATGGCATTCGTGTCAATGTTCTATCCCTTGACTTCTAAGGATAATTGGAGGAGTCCAGATGGAGACAGGCCAAGAGATAAGTAGTGTGTCAAAAGTACATTGGTGTAATTTTTTTTTCCACATATACCATTGCCCTTGTTGGTACATTTGTGTAGTTTGTGTTCTGTTATTGTGGTACTGTGATTATCTTTGTTGCCCCCTCTTATTTAGCGTCTACTTCTTTTAAATGGTGTTTCATCGTTTTTTTTCTTTTTGAAAATTGGTGACAGGGTTGGCTGCCTGGATTAAAATCTGATGGGGATGCAAGTCAACTCCCAACAATTGCTATTGTAGCATCATATGATACATTTGGTGCTGCGCCTGTATGTGGTTTGTTTAATGCACTAACAATGTGAACCATATTTTATCCAGATGATGTGATCATCTCTTTGGTTGTAGGGATTATCTGTGGGAAGTGACAGCAACGGAAGCGGCATTGTTGCACTTCTTGAAATTGCAAGGTTATTCTCTCTTCTTTATTCCAACCCTAAGACGAGAGGAAGGTACAATCTACTTTTTGGGCTCACTTCTGGCGGACCTTACAACTATAATGGGACTCAAAAGGTTCTCATCTTTTTGATGTACACACCATCATCATAATTAAGTACTTTTTATCATCACAATGTGTTCTATTTAGTTAAACTTCTTCATTTGATTTCAATTATTATTTTTTAATTATTGTTTCTATTTGTTCATTTTGTTGTCCACTAATGTAAAGTATCACTTTTCCAGTGGCTTCAAAGCTTTGATCACCGTCTCCGTGAGAGTATTGACTATGCTATTTGCTTAAATAGTATTGGCTCATGGGATGAAAAATTATGGCTGCATGTCTCCAAGCCTCCAGAAAATGCCTACATCAAGCAAATCTTTGAAGTAAGCAAATGTATTTTTAAAACGTTGATGTCTTAATACTCTGTTATTTCATTGCAACGTGTTGATCTTTTATGGCCTGGGCTCTCTGTAGGATTTCTCAAGTGTTGCTGAGGATTTGGGCTTTAAAGTTGATTTGAAGCACAAGAAGATTAATATTTCAAACCCTCGAGTGAGTTATACACCTGAAATTTTCTTTTTTTGACGGAAAACTTAGATTTTCACTGAGACGAATATTAAAGGATAGTATGATTGACAACTGATATAGAAACTAAACATTGTACTGAAATATTACCTTTTTGTGGGTTTATTTTTTGTATGCCCTTGTATATTCTTTCATTTTGCTTGATGAAAGTTTCATTTTCTTACAAAAAAAAAAAAATTACCAAAATAGAAAGAGGAAGAAAGAGACAGACAGTGTGAAAGCTTTGTTCTCCCCTTGGACAAGCCTAATTCCAACCTACCTGTTACATGCATACATCAGCACGTACAAACTTCCTATAATAACAACCCGGGCATGTCCCACGCTATGCTCTAGACAAAATACTCCCCTTTCTTCTAATAACTTCATGCCTTGTGCTTCCCCACCTTTTTTTCCACAAGCGTGCAAATCTAATGGGTGTTTTAATAAGCCTATCATTCTACACATTAATGATACAAAACAACTAAAGAGGTATTTGTAACTGGACAATCTCTGGAAAATGTCTCCTGCCTTCCCGTACCTGGTCTTTGGCTTCCGATTGGTGCAGAACTGTTAAAGTAATCAGACTATAATTTTATTTAAGAATAAATCATCAGTAAACTGATCACAGAGGAATTTTTTATAGATTGGTCTTACTGTTAGCTTCTAACAGTAACTAAGAGAAAATAAGAAACAACCACAACTCTTCCTTGAACAGGATCTATTCTATAGGTTGTACAATTGTGTTGTTGAGTTTTAAAAGAAGAAAATAACAAACAACCTAAAATTAGAATAACAGAGTTCAATAATGGTAAATTAAACAACTTAAAATAATGAGTACCCTACATAAATTTGGAGAATAGATTCAAGCGGTCTTTTCTTAACAAAAGCAGTTTTACCCACCTAACTAGCCCCAAAGCTAAGCTGAAGGCCCCCCTTGTGAACTACATTCAGAGCTTTAAGATTCTTAAGAAAGTGAAGTTCTTCTTACGGTCACTGGTCTCTCTTCTATATAAAGCCTAAATACTGCCCGAGAGGATATATAGAGAGTTTTCCCACTGGATGCTTTCTACTTCATTATGCTGCATTTGGAACAAGGATGAAGAGACCTTTAATCATATCTTCATTCATTGTACTTTTGCTCATAGCATTTGATCAATTCGTGTTGTCTGAATGTGGCATGGATTTCTGCCTCCCTTCCAGGGTGGATCATTTTTTTCTGAATCTTTTGGGTTTCTCTTTTGAGAGGAAAAGCAAATATCTCGTGGAACTGTGCAGTGCAGTGCATGCTCTCCTTCGACTGATTTGGAGGGAATAGTAAGATTTTGAAGATGAGAGGGCTTAAGTAGATTCTTTTTGTAATAGTGTACAACATACCTCTTCTTGGTGGTGGTCCAATCACTCTTTTTTTTGTTCTGTAGTTACAGTCTTATGATGATTATCAGCGATTGGGAAGGGATTTTCTCCATCCCGGCCCTGAGGCTGTATCTTTCCCTTTTTGATACCCTGTTTCTCGTTAAAAAAAAAGTACCCTACATAAATTGGCCGCCTTAATACAAATTCATCCTTAAGCTTAAGATTGCTGCTTCATTTGTGAATGATAATCCCCATGTTCTGAAAAGCACAACCTTAAAATTTTGAAGCTTTTGTTTTAATCCTTTCCCCCCATTTTTTCATATATTAAAATTTTATTTTGTCTTTATTTTATATTGTATGCTTTAGAATTTTTTTTTAAATATTTTCCTTTTTTCTTTTCTGTTTCATGCTTAAGTCATATGCGAGTATTGCACTCAATGCACTCTGTGCTTAATAAACATTAGATACTTTCTTTTTGTAATATTCCTCGCTAAAATGGAGGGCCTTACATATTTCCTTCGGTAACATTCCTTCTCTTCTTATATCTTTAGACTGTAGGCCTTTTGTTTGATTCCTCCTTTTTAGGCTTCGGGGTCCCTCATCCCTAAGGCCTTTAGGTTGTTCTTTTCGCTTCTTCATTGAATATATTGACCCGTTTCTTATTTTTTAAAAAAGAAGATACTCTTCTATATTAGAAAAATTAGAAGTCTTAGATGTGAATGTGTGTGTTTTTTTGGGATATGAAATAAGCTTTTTAAAAGGGGAATACAAAAGAGGGGAGATGAGATATCCCCACCACACCAAAGGGATTATAAAACAATTCCCAATTGGCTAAATCATCTTGAAATTCACGAACATATGCATTTAGATCCACTCTTTTGAGTATCTTACATGGTCTAACCTTCTTTCTTCCTCAGCTTGTTCTAGATATGCCAATAGATTGTCAATTCATTCATCGGTGAATCCACAAAACCATCTCACTTTTCTCTCTCTTTCTAGAATTCTTGCATAGGTGAACCACTGTACTCTTCTATATTCTAGCATATATAGTATAGTACAGCATTAACCTCTCAGGTTTCTTATAAAAAAAGTATAGCATTAACCTGAGTCAAGTATCACTGACCTCAGTAGTCAAGTGTCACTAACCTCACTAACCTCAGTATAATTCGATCTTCAAGTGCTTGAGATTCTTTTAGATATCAGCATCTGTAAGCAATTGTACCAGACCTACTGTTAATGAGAACTTTAGGGTAGATGATTCCAAAGGGAACTTTTTCATTGAGTGGTTCATTGAACTCGACACCAAGTTTTGATTGAATTAATAAGCGAGTGAGAATTGAAATGAAAATGTGATGGCTAGGGCGACAATATAATGCAAAAAATGAAAACTGCACTGTGATTCTTGATTTAGGCATCGTTCAATTGCTATATTTTATTTATATTGTTATAGACAAATTTAGCTTGTGGAAAGTACAAATCTTATTGTTTGAGCTTATCTTTGTTGAATTAACAAATGAGATTTTTTAGTACTTTAGTTAATCATTTTGAGGATGGCAAGTGGTACTAAATTTAAGCTTGTATATATTTTCTCTAGAGAGTGGCAAACACGACTCAAGAATTTAGAATCTTGAACAATTGTAGTTTTTGGATTGTCATGTAACTTGACCACCTCATAGAAAAACTAAATTGGCTATGTGGACTGTTTATTTGGCGGCTAGGGGCAATATAGCTCATAAAAAAAAACAAAATTCAAAGGATCGATTACAGCAAAACTAGAACCATACACTCGTGTTTTGATAATCCAAGTACGAAACCCATAGTAAAAAATGATCGGGAATGGGTAGAAGGGCTTTCAACCTAGAGCTGCTCTTTTGAAACATGGCAAATAGAGGATCCTTTGTCTTTTTCTTTTTTCTTAAATGAAAAATAAAGCATCTTTGCATGGACTTCTCAACGTCTCTCCATATCCACGGTGGATGGAAGCAAGTTTACAACTTGATCTGAAGTTTAATTATGTCCAAAATTTCTATTTCATTAATATTCCCAGATTTTCTAGGGCATGGGTAGAGGGGCTTGCAACTCCTTTTATCACTTGTTCTGTAAGTAACGTACAGGGCAAGCAAGTTGGTTCGAACAGAAATTCATTGGAAATGGAATAGGCCTTGATTGGTTGACTTTGAGCATTTCCTCCAAAATCTCAGAAAATTCTTCACGCTCTTAAGCCTTTAATGGGATGATTTCATGGGTCAAGATAGGTAAGAGCTGGGATCTACAACTTAAGGCATCTGCTATCTTGTTAGAAATTTTTTATCTAAGCTTGATAGATTAGTTGGATTGTAGGACGGAAGGATTCCAACATGCATGCATCTTGACTGTTCTTTGTGAGTTAAGGTACCTTAATGATTGATGGCCTATGAGGAGTTCTCCAATTAGATAATACTCACACTGTTTTAGAGCATGCAGTAGAGCATATATCTCTTGCTTGTAGGTGCTCCACCTTTGTTTGCTGCCAGTGAATTTCTCAATGAAGAATTCTATTAGCTTACCTTTTTGACCATGTACAGCTCCTATTCAGATACTGCATATCTCGAACTCAACCACAAATAGTAATCCAAGTTATAAAAGAAATGAAATTTGTATGGCACATACACCATGCATACAAAAAGAAAGAGAAAAAAAAGAGAAGAAAAGATTGATTATCTTCCTTCCCCTTTTCCTCTCCTCCACTAGTTTACTTCACTATTTATGCCTGTTTTCCTGATAATTGCAAGATGCTTAATTGAACTAAGCTCAACTGTCATGTTATTGGTTATATTTGTTTGCATGATATATAAGAGCATTACTAAAATATTATTGGAAGTTGGAACTGCCATAAGGTTACTGGTGCCTTGTAATCTTATATATGTATATGATCAAATTTGTACATGAAAACAAAGGGTATTTAACGCTTAACCCAGCAAGTCTATCTATTAGATCTACCCTGAATTCTTGCAATTATTGTATTCTGTGGTCATTGCTCCAAGAAAAGGATGTTTCTTGGATATTAGCTGCATTTAGTAGGAAAGAGGGGACAGTCTTACATTTTTTTCTTGTTTCCAAATTTAAAATAGAAAGAGTCAAAGATTTGGTTGTTTCAAATTCAACTGATCCAAAATGCATCTCCATCATTACATTTTTTTTTTCATGATGTGTGCTTGTTAACTTTTGTTTTTATTGTTATCATAGTCCAGGTGATAAATCTTTTGTATGCTGTAGGTAGCCTGGGAGCACGAACAGTTTTCAAGACTAAGAGTTACTGCAGCTACCCTTTCTGAACTCTCCGCTGCTCCGGAGCTTTTGGAGAGGACTGGAGGTTTAGTTGACAACAGGTTCTGTTTTTAAGAAATTGATCTAATGTTCCCGGTTCTGTTCCATGTTTGCATGTGTGCGAGCATACATTTATATGTGTGATGTGTGTTCTGAATCTGACAAGACCTTAACTTCCACCAGATTGTTTTTGAATGAAACTGCCATTGCCAAGAGTATCAAGTTAGTCGCCGAGAGTCTTGCAGTAAGTTTTATTATGTTTTGCTTAGCCATATTTTTCAAGTGATCGCAATTTTTTTTCCTGTTTCCAACTGCAAATGTTTGCTTTTGACAATTCCAAAGTCATCTCAAGATCATAATATTTAAGCACGGCAATTAGCTTTTACTGTTATTTATTTTAAATTTATATTCTAAAAGAAAGAGTCATAAAGAACTATAGGTTTATAATTGGAGAGTGCAGGAATAAATGACATCCATTATGATTTCAGATTATAAATAATTTAGAATGTCCGTTGTATTACTTTATACGTGTTTTTTAGAATTCTGTTATGCATAATTCCTTGTATTTTATGCAGAGGCATATTTACAGATATGAAGGAAAGAACATACAAGTTTTTGCAGATGATAGTAGTTTGGCAGTCAATCCAACTTATATCCGATCATGGTTGGATCTTTTGTCACAAACGCCTCGAGTTGCTCCATTTCTGTCGAAAGATGACCCATTCGTACTGGCATTAAAAAAGGTTTTATATCATAAAAATGTGCTAGTTGATACCTCCTGCTTCCATTTAGCTTCCAATACTCCACAGACTGATTGACAATTTGATAAAGAAAAATTAAGATGTTGTTCTGAAACATGTATATGCTCAAGTGGCTCCTTTTCTGTCAAAAGAAGACAACTTGCAGCTATCTTTTTGAACCAGAAACCTAAATTTGTTAGATGATAAAATTTTGACTATATTTTTTATGGAACTGTTACGGTTAGTGCTACTTGATCTACATTCGTCTTACACTTTTTGGGTTACGGAAGTTCACAAACCATTTGTTGCAGATGCAATATTTTAGCAGTCAGTTAGGTTGGCTGGGCTGACTCATAGGAATACTTTAGGTTACTTATTCAAGGTACCTCTCAGCCATTGTTCAATAGTATTTTTCTATTTTCAGGAACTGGAGGTCCATACCCATGATGTGAGCTTGCAACATGAGGTATTTGATGGGATGTTCACCTTTTATGATTCAACTGCAGCTAAGCTTCACATATACCAGGTACTTTGCAAATCGATGGCGAACATGACTTTGTGCTAGTATTTTTGTTGTTTAGCTCATATGTAACCTTACATTTCATGTCATAGATCCAGTTTTGTCCTTATAATTGTTTATCAGTTCCTCCAATCACACATGCTCTTTCTGAAGTTCGATTTTTATTTTAGCTTTGTACATTATGTTTGTTTCCTATATTCGTATCAGCTGATTCTGGAATTGTGGTTATACATGCGGTTGAAATGGGATGGGGATTGGTTTTATATTGAAGTCTTTGGGTGTGCTTTCTTGACTTGAATCTAAGCAAGCTTTATGTTTGTCGTTTCAGGTTGCTAGCGTGACGTTCGACTTGCTTTTGCTTTTGGTCTTGGGATCGTATTTAGTACTACTCTTCTGCTTTCTTGTGATCACAACCAGGGTATGTTTTATTCCTTTCTGTTTCAGTTTAAAAAAATCATCTCTCGCATAATATAAAATTCCTTAGAACCTAAATAAGTAGACAATGTCTTAACACTTTGGGTATGCTGGGGAGTACTTTTGACGTGACTAAAAAGACTTTTGTGGGTCATAAATCACTTACTACTCACAAGTATCATGTCTGATTTTTTAGAGTAACATAAAAGAATTTCTGAAAAAAGTGAAAAGTATTCTCGTGACCTTTGTGAGTCAACACTTGTATTGGCTTTAAGTGCTTGATCATGAAGTAGTCAAAAATACTATTAGGAGTATAAAACAAACATCAAAGTGATTTGTTATGAAACACTTTTTAAATCAGAAGTTGTACTCTTCAACTCACAAAATGTTACTGTTCCATAGGGTCTTGATGATCTGATCGGTCTATTTAGACGTCCTCCTTCTCGAAAACTCAAATCAGCTTGATGACTGCAGTAGATTTTGATGCTTGGATTTACATCATTCCCGCCCGAATTTTTGCCATCTAGATTAGAACAGGCCTTACGATGGAGTCCAACGTGACAAGCTGTCAAACCAATCATCACAGCTCGAGGAACTGAAGGTTTCATTTCGCATTCCTCGCAGGATTTTTCTCTTTCTTTTTTGACATCCGTTAGTTATCATCTGTGCCATAATAATAACAGTTATAACAACTCTCAAGGTGCCAAAAATTTTTGTTTGCTCTCCATATTTAAATTCCTACTGTTTAACAACCCTCATTTGTGGTATCCACTTTTGATTATGATTTCTTTCCTCGGAATTTGTTGGGCCTAGTTTTTCTTGCACAGTTGATGATAGTGGCAATAGATTCAGTTAACAAATAAAGTTATCAATAGAAAAAGGTGACAATCATTTCCTCTAATTATCTATTTGTTAGTTTGATTCTTCGTCAATTTGCAATAGGAGAAATTTGTTATAAATGTTTCTTCTTTCTAGAAACAATAGAAGTTATCAAAAGGGCTCTCTTTCTCTGAGCTCTCTCAGAGGATTTGTTGAGTTTACTATTATTTTTTGCACAGTTGATTAGTGGCAACAGACTAAGTTATAAATAGTAATCACTCCCTCAGATCTCACAATCACTCAAAACTACCCTAAACTTACTCTTGTATCAGCTGGATTTCTTTTTTTTTTCCTTTTTTTTCTTTTTTGGTTCTCCTGAGTCTTACCTTTGTCATCATTATTAAGCGCATTGTAAAAATTCTTCTAGAGCGAAATATAGTTTACCAAAGTAATAAGACATCCCAAAGTGCGGTTTCTATTTTCTGTCTCGATCCACAAATCGTGATAGCTGGTTATTAGTAC
>JAOANK020000018.1:454601-465055 GCA_026257165.2 Telfairia occidentalis
ATATCAGATTTATAAATTGACCACCAAAATGAAGGGCATATGCGTCTTTTCGAATTCTTATTTTGGGCTGGGCTATTGAATTTTGGTATATCTGCAAAAGCGATAATGTGCTTCCATTTTTGCTAATTTTTTTTCTTATTTTGTCATCTGTGCAACCAGCCCAAAATCTTATATATAAAACAATATTTTTAAAAATATTATATTACAAAAAAAGTTTAAATTCCATTTTGGTTTTTAAATTTTTATTCCATTTTGGTCTCTAAACTTTTAAAATTCATGTTTTAATTCCCAATTTTTTAAGTTTGTTTCATTTTGATCACTAAGCTTTCAAAATATTTGTTTTGATCTCTAAACTTTCAAAATTGGTTCCTATATTTATTTTATCTTTAACAAATTAATGACATAATTTCAAATATATGCATTGAACGAATTAACATTAGATAACAAAATTATATTACAATAACCAAAATGGTTACTTTTTTTTAGTATTTAGGAACCAAAATGGAACATACTTGGGACCAAAACAGATAGTTTGAAAGTTTATGAATTAAAATAGAACAAACTAAAAAATTTAGGGACCAAAATAAGATTTAAACCTTAAAAAAAAAAAATTGTTTTCTTAGTTTGAAGAAATTCAAACGTACCACTTGGAGAAGAAATATTATAAAAGCCACTTTAGATAGATTTAAATGATGGCATGAAATTTGTTAAAAAGTTGAAATTGAAGATATAAAATATGCAAATGAGATAGCTAATAATGATTATGATCACTTTAGGCAAACAGCATAATTAATTAACAAAGTAAAGGAAAACGAAAATGATAATTTATTTATTTTTAATCATTAGCCTAACAAATGAGATTATGGGAATAAAAAAATTGAATCCCATCAAGAAATCAACCTAATAATATATACCGACACAAGAACATGCACCACTTTTCATGGTGTTCTTCAAAATTCAACTAATTGGATTAGGGACATGATTTTTTCCCCCTTCATCTATGCAATGAACCGTGGACAATAATTAAAATAAAATTTATTTTTAAAGGCATATTCTTTTGTCATTGTTATTCAAATTAGGTTAAAATAACACATCTAATATTGTCGTGGGATCGCTGGACTGGGTCTTTTCATCAAATTGCATTATAGTCTACTGAGTTGGATTTGTCATATTGGTCGGGGAACCTCCTGTCGTGTTCGGAGGGTGGCATGGTGTGCGAAGATCTATCATATTTGACGAGAGAAAATTTTTCAACTTCAGGAGTTTGTTACTTGACCTCCTCAAGTCATCATTTCGTTCATTGGAGTGAAATATACTTGCATTGTAGTACTTGGCTTGGTAGTAGTCTTTCGAGTTCTCAGGCCATGGCATCATTACCGTGGGATCTTTCTTCGAGTTCTGTACTTTGAGTTTAGAGTTTTGGTTTGGCTTTCTATGGTTTTCCCGACTCAGGTTGTGAGTTTGATTTCTTTTGCTAGCTTTTACCTTTGTTATGTTGGGCTTAGTTCCCTCCCACTTTGACCTAGGGTCCACTTTACGTTTTTTTTTGTCAATACATTTCTCTACAAAAAAAAAGAAAGAAAAGAAACCGAGATAATATTCATATTGTGTCACTCTCAATACAAAAAGTATCTTCTACTCATTACCATTATGTTTTTATAACTAAGATAGAAGAATAATAGATTTTTGTTTTTTTAAAAATAAATCATTTTTATTAATAATGATGGATAAAAAGATACCTATTAACCGATAAAAAAAAAAGAGTTTTAATATTATATTTTAAGAAGAAGAATAAATAGAGACTAACTAATGAAATTATATATCATCGACAAAAAAAAAAAAAAAAAAAAAATCATATGTTGAAGTTTATTTTAGAATTGGAGAAATCCGAAGTGTGAACAGAGCAGGGCCATGAAGCCCAATTACCAATTACCCAAAATTGGTCCATCATCGCCCAACTTCCCAACCTTGCCCAAATTCTGAAGATCAAGAGAACAGCGGCCGCGCAAAACCGGCGAGAACAAATCGGAATCCTCTTCTGTTGAAGCAACACTTGGAAGAATCGAGCTCCTCGTGAATATTAACTTCTCTGGTAACTTCGACTAATCAAGCATTTCAAAGCAGAGCCATCCCTGCCGGAGTTCTTGAACCACCTCTTCAACCAGCACCGTCGGTTCTCGCCCTCCAGTTCCATCCTTTTTGGCTCTCTGTTTGCTCCGTTACAATAAGTTTGAAGTTGTTGCCAACACCAACTGATAGATAGTTCTCGCTAGAAAGGTATCGCACCGCTGCTAACCTATAGTGAATTATGGTTCGATTTATTTACATCGAAATGATTGAATGATCGTTTTAGGCAAGAAATTTGGGAAAACTTGAGATGGGTGTTTGAATTGTTAAGTTGCTGTACTTGTATAGATGCTGGACTCCTCCTGTCCTTGCTATTTCACCTTCGAGCTTTTCTTTTACTTATTTCATGTGTTCTAGCGGCTTCGATTATAGCTCGTGTTCTTGCTGAGATGGTGATATGTCAGTCTAGGGTTGATATGCAACTAGAAATTTTGAGAATTCCTGATCCAGTTTTTCGGCGCGAAGTTTATATGCTGCTTAAATTTAAGCTACTTGGTTGAAGTTATATATATTCACGTCATTTATAAATTTGCTCTATTACCAGAGAAATTGAGAATAAATACAATGGGATCAAAGAGACGAGATGATAATGGTGTAGATAAGGAAGAGTTAGCTCCAGAGTTAAAGAGGCAGAAATTACTTGGGGAGTTCTCACCTTCTTCTTCTCCAACGGCCACAGAGAATCCTCGGCTTCCTGGTTTTAACTATGGTGATGATGATGAAGAAGAAGATTACAAATTTAAACAGAATGGTAGTGGATATGATGGAGATGAAGGGGATGACAATGAAGACGAGGAAGATGATGAACAATATGATGATGATGCAAATCATATAAAGCGAAGCCGTGATGTTGAAGTTCGAAAAGATTGTCCTTATCTTGATACTGTAAACCGTCAGGTGCGTTGCTTGTTTCTTATTTCTGTATTCATTCTGCATTTCTGCATCTCAGTGTTAAGGCCATTTGTTATTTCAGGGAGTTCATTTCCTGCGGCTAACTATTTAGTAAATTTTGTTTCCTTCCTGTCAATTCATATCTGTTGATGCTTTTCAGGTTTTGGATTTCGATTTTGAGAAGTTTTGCTCTGTCTCTCTTTCAAATCTGAATGTTTATGCCTGCCTGGTATGTGGCAAGTACTATCAAGGGAGAGGGAAGAAATCTCATGCTTACACTCACAGTCTTGAAGCAGGACACCATGTGTATATCAACCTTCGGACAGAGAAAGTTTACTGCCTTCCTGATGGATATGAGATTAATGATCCCTCGTTAGATGATATTCGATATGTCCTGAATCCAAGGTTTGCTTATACTCGATCCATTAATTGATTGAAACTTTTTCTTGTCACTGTGGCACACTATTAGTGCACGGTACAATAATTTTATGTCTCCCATGTTGAAGGAAAATTTATACTAGTGCCACCACACTGCCCAAAACAAAGAAAAGAAATAAGAAAATCCTCAAGTTCTAAGTTTGACGCCTTTAAAATTGTGATGTTTTTAACTAGGATGCACATACTCAAGGGTTTTTGAACTTTATCACCTTTAAGATCTCTTGCCCTTGCAATCTAATATAGAGTTCTGGTTGGAATATTCTAGCAAGTAGAGTCTAGGGAAAAGATTACTGAGAGTGATGGGTACACTACATAATTGGTCCTCAAAAATCTGTTATTAGTTTCATTGCAACATAACTTAGTTTTGGAGTAGAGTTGCTCTCAGTCTCCTATTTAAACTTGGCAATCTGAATTCAAGGAGCTGCGTTATTGCCATTGTAAGAGTTAGAAACCATCTACTCCACATTTTCTTGCTATGACTTTGTGCCTAAAAAAATTGAGTTTCGAAGGGGGTTCCCCCCTGAAATAGGAACAGAACTTATATAGTGAGAATTATACAAAAGTATCGACTCCTAAGAAGCTCGCAAAAAAGCACTCCAATCTAACTATAAAAGGGATTCAAGTACAAAACATATTTTCCCACTGGATTGATTAATCATCCCTTCAAGAAGAAAGTGAAGTCTCTTTGGCTTTACCTCATAAGAAGCTTCTCACTTGGATTGGATAGAATGAAATAATTATATTTTTGTTAGCACAGAAAGGAATATTTTTAAACTTTTACTTTATTGATATTGTCATTTTTGTAGTCCCCTTCTGGTGTAGGACCAACATTTTATTTTGTTTTTTTTTTATAGAAGAAGAAGAGGCAACATTTTATTTTGTTATTATCCTAATTCTGATTTTTGTGCAGGAGGACTTAGTTGTAACCTCTCTTTGCGTGGGCGGAGGTTTTCTTTTCATGATTTTTTTTATCTTAATCAAACCATGGTTTAAAATCCTATGAGTTTATTTGGTAACTAAATGTAGTAGGGTTAGGTAAGTCTCTTGAGATTAGTCAAGGTGCGCGCATGCTGACTTCGATACTACGGATATTAAAAAATATATCTAAAGTTTATTTTCTTTGGAAAAAGATATTTCTCCTTGCTCCATTTTTTGATTCTCTCATTCAAGTTTTTTCATTATTCCATGAACTTAAGACCTGGCCATCCTTCTGAGCTATCCTCCTCTCAGGCCTTACCAATTGTCTGAGTCTAGACCCTGGAGCCAAGTCTTTTGGAATTGGCAAGGCGGTTGACCCCAAACAATACCAGTGGATCCAACAAAAATGGAGCATGGTCTGAAATAATTCGTCTTTTTCAAAATTTTGGAGTTTTTGAGTATATCTATCCGTCCTCTAGTTACTAAGAAGCAGTCACTCTGGGACTGTAACGCCTCCTCTCTTATATAAGACCAATTATGGTAGCCATTACTCAAGGGAAGATCTAACAAATTCAGTTTGTCTATTAACTCAAAAAACCATGTCACTTCCCCTCCTGGTTTTTGCTCTTGCACAAAAAGTAAAGCATTTTATCTTTCATCAGTTGATGGGTTTTTATAACCCATTATATTGAATGAAATTTGAACCGATAGATCTACCACAAACATTGAAAGTTCCATGTTTAAATGTTTGCACATCATCACTCCAATACCAAATTGATTTGGGACAATGGTAAGAAGTTTCTTGGGATCAGTTTAGGGAAGATTTGAGAGATTTCAGAGTGCTCATGGATGTTGAAATAATATCCAGCTTATGTTTAATGGAAAACGTATCATTAAAATTAAAAACAAAATAGGAGGATGGTTATAGAATTCCCTACAGGACCTTAGTAGTCCACCTAGGGAATATTTCTTTAAAAACATATTAAAATTATTTTTCAGTTTAAGAGAAAAGTTAACTGTATTTAAAGAAGATACTCCCTACCCATCTAAAATTCTTATTTCATCTCATCAATGAAATGTTTCTTATCCACAAAAAAAAAAATCTAAAATGTTCATCACACCTAAATGCAGATTTTAAAGATTATAAGTCAGATCTCAAAAAATTAAAAACATGTATATATAAGACAATTTTTTTTAGTTCAACAATGTAGGGGTGGGAATTCAAAAACTTGACATTTATGATAGATGTATAATGTCTTAACCAATTGATGCTCAGGTAGGCATATATGAAACTAGTTATTAAAAAATATCTTCAAACTTTAGCAGAAAATGAAACATATACTAAAAGTAATAATAAGAATATAAGAAGTTATAATGCTCAACTATGAATAGTAATCATATTTTCTTTAATGAAATGTGCTTTAATGATCCTTTTGGCACTGCGTGCAGGTTTGCCAAAGAGCAGGTAGAGCAGCTTGACAAGAACAAGCAATGGTCTAGGGCACTTGATGGTTCTGATTACCTTCCTGGAATGGTAAGTATATTTCTCATTTGATGTGGATTGTCTTAATTGTTAGATTGGCAACAAGGTCTGCAATTTGGGTTTTGTTAAACCAGGTGGGGCTTAACAACATCAAGGAAACAGATTTTGTGAATGTGACAATTCAATCCTTAATGAGGGTAACTCCACTTAGGAACTTCTTCCTAATACCTGAGAACTATCAGCACTGCAAATCTCCACTTGTCCACCGATTTGGGGAACTCACACGTAAGATTTGGCATGCAAGGAACTTCAAAGGACAGGTTTGACTGTACTGTCACAAACATTATTCTTCTTGGTTGTGGTTGAGTTTTTACTTTTGAAATTCACAGATTTTGAATCCTTAAGAATTTATAGGTAAGCCCCCATGAATTTCTACAAGCAGTTATGAAGGCTAGTAAAAAACGGTTCCGAATAGGTGCACAGTCAGATCCTGTTGAATTTATGTCATGGTTTCTTAACACACTTCATTCAGAACTGCGAATGTCAAAGAAAAGTAGCAGCATAATCTACGAATGTTTCCAGGTTCTCTTCAATTTCCTAGAGTAACATTGTGAGTTATGTTCTGTTGGTACTATTAAAAAACGAAATTTATGTTATGTTATTATTTTTTTTGGAGGGGATAGGGGGAATTGGAGGTTGTGAAAGAGATTCACTCGAAAGCTCTCACTGAGAAGAAAGAAAATGGTGACGATCAGGATGCTGGAAATGAAAGTAGCAGTGTCATAATGGAAACATCTAGAATGCCATTCTTAATGCTTGGATTGGATTTACCGCCACCACCTCTTTTCAAAGATGTTATGGAGAAAAATATAATACCACAGGTAGGTGATTTTGTTAATGCTTGGATTGGATTTACAACCACTAGTTCCCAATGTCTTCTGAAATTTTTCATTTAATGCTTCAGTATTGGATATTTATTTTGGAACAATTACAAACATTGAACCTACAACTGCTTTGGGTATTGAGAGTAAGGGTAACCAAGATAGGGGAAGCTTCAGAAGCGAAAATGGAAAGAACCCGAGGAAGGCATCAATAATTTGTTCGTTCCTTGTGCTTGGACTTTCTGCTATTTGGTAAAAATGGTTGAGAATTGGAGTTGGTTTGGGTTGGAATCAAAGACCTTTTAATGCATCTGTTTGGAAGCAATGGTTGTATTAGCACGCTTAAGATTGTTGGTTTTTTCGATAGCTGCCATTCTTTAGGAGATTTGGACAGCAAAAGGCTTGGTGATTTTTTAAAAATGAGAGGTCTTCCTTGTTTTCCCCCTAAAGAAACGTGGGATATTATTGATTTTGAACCTTCTAATCTTCAAACCTTAAAGTTTTGTGATTTTTTCTTTCCTAAAAAAATTATGAAAAACTAGACAAGCTTTCTTAAGGCCCCAAGTTGCGGCCTTGGTGGCTAAGGCATGTGGTTTTTGTGTAACATCTATCCAAAGGTGACGTGTTCGAATCTTTGAGGGAGCTTAATAAGGAAAATCTTTGATGTCTCTAGAATTTGGGCCTTGGGACGGGCGCAAAGCCATCCTTGTTAAAATAAATAGGTAGCTTTCTAATTTCCATATTCAGGGTTGGGACACCCAATCAATCTTATGTCTTTTAAGTTTTAACTTTCTCTTAATGGAAATGTTCCTCAATGAGAAGCAGTTATGCAATTTTTAGTATATCTAAGGAGCTTATACGGAAAATGTTTGATATCTCTAGAGTTTGGACCTTGGGATGGGCGCGGACTTTAAATTTTTTTAAAATGATAAATAGCTTCCTAATTTCTATATTCCTTTTGTATAGGGATTGGGACACCGAACCCATAACATGTCTTTTAACTTTTTCTTACTGGAAATGTTCCTCGATGAGAAGTAGTATGCAATTCTTAGTATATCTAGGTGATCTAATTTCTGAATGTTTGTTTATTTACATATTTTCCAGGTTCCACTTTTCAACATTTTGAAGAAATTTGATGGTGAAACTATCACAGAAGTTGTTCGTCCACGTATAGCAAGAATGCGCTACCGTGTTACCCAATTGCCTCAGTATTTAATTCTTCATATGCGACGATTTACAAAGAACAACTTCTTTGTGGAGAAGAATCCCACATTAGGTGCTTATTCAATTGCGTCATATTTGTTAAAAGTTACTGCAGAATGAAGCCTTCTTAATGTGCCATCTGGAGGTAATCTAATAATTGACATTTTGGTCTCAGTGAACTTTCCTGTCAAGAATCTGGAATTTAAGGATTACATCCCCTTGCCAACACCAAAAGAAAATGAAAAATTACGTTCGAAGTACGATTTGATTGCAAACATTGTTCATGATGGTAAACCCGAGGAAGGGTACTACAGGGTATTTGTACAGAGGAAGTCGGAAGAATTATGGTAATTTTCCTTTTCCTCTTTGCAAAGGGTTCCTAATGATCTAGAATTTGTCTGATCCGTTGCAATCTAATGTTAAACATTACAGGTACGAGATGCAGGATCTTCATGTCTCAGAAACACTTCCTCAAATGGTTGCTCTCTCTGAGGCTTATATGCAGATATATGAACGGCAGCAATAGATAGGAAATTCAATATCTACATCCAACTGCGTAATTAGTTTGTTTATTTCCCCTCCAGAAGAGATGTATCAGTACTTAAACAGGAAATGAAAAAAGATGAGCTTTTTGAAATGGTGGATACAAAGGCAGTTCCCTGTTGTGGAAAAGCAGACATTTCAGATAATATTATCTATTGCTTCTAATTTTTTTAGTTTAATTGTAGAACCAATTGTCATTCTGAACCTACTTTCAAAACTTGGACTGAAAAGGTCTGGACAATGCTGCACACTCATTTCAGTAGAGCAGGTGAAATTTTGTTGCCTAAATTACTCTTCAGTTTTCTGTAACATAAAACTGATATGTGATATATTAGGGCTGTAATTTCATCAGTTGGAGGATTAGACTTCAAAATCTTTCTATGCAGCAGGGGCAGCTCTTGTGCGCTTGGAGGACTTGTATTTATTTGCAGAGTTGTGAATGCGTTCGCTCATGGCAGCATAATAAGTAACAACGCGGTATGTGGATCCACTGCCCTTCTTTATTATCATTCAACTAAAGCATAATTTTGAATTTTCACTGATTTTTTTTTACTGTTTAATATCATTATCAAGGTTGTGTACTTTATATTAGGCAATTTGAAAATTATTGAGCTGATCTCTTAGGTTACCACTTCATTGCCGTAGAAATAAAGATATCATATTTTTCTAAGTAAAGTTTTAGTTTTGATTATCAAATTAGGTTGTATAGTCAGTTTCAATTTAGGCTCGTGGTTGAGCTTAGTTTTAATTTGATTTGTTTATAATTTAAAATTTTTAATTTAGCCTAACTAGTTTGGTTAAACTTCATTGTCTCATTCTTAAGTGTTTTTTAACTACTTAGTTTCTCTCTTTTTTTTTTTACTCCTAAACTCTGTAACATCGGCTACGGAATAAGAAATAGCATGAGATATACTCAATATGTTAATAGCGATAAAAATTATTTGTGATGTTTGACTTAATCACAAAATTAAACCATTGGACAAAATTGTTAATTTAAGGTTAAAATCATAAGTTTAATCCTCTAAATTTACTAATTTTGTGTTTAATAAATATTTGAACTTTAAAAGTAATTATTTGACTAAAATGGGATGTTTAAGAGTTTATTAAACACAATTATTACCAAAAATTTTCCTGATGAAAAAAGTGTACCCATTACAAAGAATTGAAGTAACCAAGACATGCATGGCTGACTTTACATTCAATAGCAGTCTTTAATAGGCCCCTCAACCGCCACCCTCCCCCTCCTCCACTCCCCAATATTTAATTTCCGGCATTCCCCATCTCTCTCCAATTCGCCATATTATTACCAAATTCCCAATAAAATTTTCAAATCTATATGGTTATGGAGAGATCACTAGGATCCCGCTCAGTAGCCACGACGGCGGTGGTTGTGATTGGCGCCGTCTGGCTGATGAGCATTCCGGCGGACGGCAAGGTGTGCGGCGACTGCATCAAGGAGAGGATGGAGGTGTATTGCACGGCCTGTGCACCGCCTCTCCGCTGCATGGCCCAGTGCCTGTGGGGCGGCGGCGCTCCGACGTCCACATGTACTAAGCGGTGCGATTGCGGCGGCGCCTGGCCGAGGCTGTCCACCTGTAAGCCATGTTTGTCCAGTTGCTACTCCAGTTGTGTCGCCTCCTCTACTTGAACCGACTTTTCGAATGCTTGCTGTCTGTCGCTAAGCTCTCAAAGTGACGAGTCTCAACTTTCCCCTACCTACCGATTCCCGACTTGCCCACTCGTTTTAGTTTCGAAGTTTGAAGAATTTTCTTGTTGTAAAATGAGTTGAAAGTTCCTTTCTCAACTGTTGTTATTTTGATCCTCCTCACCTCAACTACATATTTCCATTTTTATCTATTTATTCTTTTTAAGTTCAGTAGACTCCTCATCGAAATTAGAAAAAAAAAAAAAAAAGTTGAGTGCCGAAACTAAGTAATACCTTTCTGGACTTGGGGGTGTAAAGGGTGAAC
>JAOANK020000018.1:498458-517685 GCA_026257165.2 Telfairia occidentalis
AGTTCAAAGGTTAAATTTTATCTATCTATCTACAAATCTTTAAAAAAACGAGCTAGACTAACTAAATCCTAAATACCACAACATCAACAATAGTAAAAAATATATTAAGATACTCTTATTTAACATATTCTAGATAGGATAAAATTTGAAAATAATAATAATATTATTAAAAAAAAATTTATTAAATAAAATGTGAATGATGATTAAAAGTTCTTGACAAATAATTTTGGGAGTATTCTTTATGGACAAATGCTAATAAGGATGGTGAAGTTTTCTCGAGAAAAATACAAAAGAGAGAGGGAATTTCCTAAAAGACTTTCACAATTGACTTAGAAGATGAGGGCAATGTCCTTTTAAGAGTACACTACACGGGATTTGAAAAAGAAAATGATTGACCGGTTAAGATGTATATGTTCGACTAAAATTAAGATCATAATGTTCAAATTTTTTTTCTCACAAGTTGTTGAACTAAAAAAAAGTTTTGAAAATACAGGCAATTGTTTAGAAACTTGACAAAAAAACATATGCAACATCTTCATCTAGATATTTTCAATTATATTTTATTATTATAATTATTTTAAAGATATTATATGATCCCGTGTAGAGTAGAAAAGTTAAACTTGTGGCCTTTTAGAGAAAATAAGATGCGTTAACTATTGAGTCAAGTTCATGTCCGCTGTTTTTTATTATCTCTTACGGAATCATCCTCATCGAGTGATAAGCATCGATAATGTCTTCTTCTCTTTTTAAAGCTAAAAATTATATATTCGAGATTTTAATAACTTTTTCGCAGATGTCCATGAATTTGAATTTTTGTCCCCATTTTGTGTTGATTGTTTATTTTTACTTTAATTAATTGAAAAACGAATATATAGAAAATTAAATAAAGAATAGCAGATTAAATCTAATATTTTGAAAAGGAAATAATATAATGGAGTAAAGTATGGGAAGTAATTTACAGATAAATCATCTTTTAAGGAAAGTGGTTCCTAATTCCAAATATACCCTTTTACCACGTCACTTTTCTTTTTTCTTTTTTAATTTTCAAAACAAGAGCAATTGGAGAAATTTTTTTTTCTCCCACATTGTTAAACTAAAAAAATCTATATCTATATCTATATACTTTATATATAAAACTTGATAAGTTTAGGGGTAAAAATTAATTTTTTTTTTATTTTTTGTTTTAAATGATTACTTGCATCGTTGAAGAGTTTTTTTCTCTTCCACCCATTAATAATTAAAATTATTAAATTATATTTATTGAAGTTCTTTGAATTATTCATATAGTTTTTTTAGGGTGAAAATGAAGAATTTTCTTGCCTAAATTTATATTAAAAATTGTATTAGAATTATCATAGTAACAAATTTATATAAAACTAAATTTATATTAGTATTTCAATAACAATCCATCAATGAAAATTATTAAATTCTATCCTTTTATATAGTAAAATAAAATTTACAATTTCACGTATATCGTAAGTATTACAGATTAATTACTACATAATAGACGATTTAAGATATGAGTACATTACACATTAATTTATTATAACAGAATTAAAAGAAATAAAGGAAAAATAAAAGCACAAAATAACATAATGACGAGTGTCGTAGAATTATAAAATATATTATTTGTTTTTTTTTTCTTCATTACTTTGCAAATGAAAGTGAAGAGTTATATGTATTCTATAACATTGAAAATGTATTGATTATTTGGTCATTATATATTAGTCTTTTTTTTTTAAGGTCATTAATTTTATTGAGAGTGAAGATTGAAGCCAAATAATATCAATTTTATATGTCCTTGAATTCCTAATTGTGACACGATCTCGACAACTTTCTATTTGGATGAAGAACATGAAACAAGATTGGAGTTGAAAAAAATGTAACACACATGTACCACACACTTAGCCCAATCAAAATTGGTATATAACATATACAAAATATACTACATTTTAGAGATTTAGTGAAGGTGATGTCAAACGGACATGATACTTGACAAATAATCAATTAAGGTATTAGTAAAAATATTATATTACTAATTTCTTAACATAACTTAATAGTTTTTTTTTTTTTTCGGACCAACATTTATGGGGTTGGAGAATCAAACCATCGACCTCTACGATGTTAGTACATGTTTTTATCCACTGAGTTATACTCGAATTGACAACATGATTTAATAGTTAAGATACCAAAAACTTTTCTTTAAATCGGTTATTCAAATCTACACTCTCATAATTATATGTTATATACTAAAAAAACCATACTACTATTCTGAAAACGCTTTTTTTTACTCCTTTAAATTTCAAAAGAAGACCAATTGGAGGAGGACCAACTCTCTTCCCCTTGAATATTATCGGTCTCTTTTTTCCTCTCCCTTTATTCACACTTCTTCCATCCATTCCTTTTATTGGTTTTTCCACTATCTTTTGTCTTCATAATCCCCTCTCTCTATCACTTGCATTTACCTCTTTTTTTTTTTTTTTTTTTTTGAGGTTTTATAAAAATGAGAGGGAGACAAATATGTACAATAGTGAGAAAAGTTATACGTTTGGTGTGAGGTGAGGCTAATTTATACTAAATAAAGACAACTCGCCAATCCGAGCATAACTCAGTGGATAAAAACATATATTACTACCGTGGAAGTCAATGGTTCGATCCCCCAACCCCACAAATGTTGAACTAAAAAAAAACAATAATAAAGACAACTCATTGCATATGTAGAGATTTATTATAAGAAATTTGCTAACAGACTAGAACAGATGTTGAAGGTCATAGATTCAAATCCTCACCCTCTCAGGGTGAACTCAAAAAATAGAAAAAAAAAATCAAATTATTGTAACAATTTTCTTTTTTAACAAAATGATGTAATTATTTTTTTTAAAAAATTAAAGATAAAATTAACTTTTTTTTTTAAAAGATAAGAAATTATTATTAAGTTTAATTATACAAAATACCCCTATACTTTGTTACTTGTTTCAAAAATACTCTAATTCTTTAAAAAGTTTTAATACTTTCCTTTGCCAAATCGATAGCTCAACTGGTTAAAGATATATTTTCTGACTAAGAGTCATGAGTTCGAATCCCCTCTTGTTTCATATTGTTAAACTAAAAAAAAATAAAAATTGGTTGGATGTTTCACAGAAATTTAACATAGGTTTTTTAATTAATTGTATTTGCATGCATTTTTTTAATGTTGAAACATCTAGGAAGGTGAAATGTAATATTGAAATTTTTGAAAGAATAAAAATAATTTTGAAATAAGGTAGAAAATATAAGAGTATTCGTATAATTAAGCATTACTAGTATATTTAGCATAAATTTTTATATAGTCTGAAATTCGTAATTAATTTGGGAATGTGAAAGGAGGAGGAAGAAAGAGGTGAAATTGTGAACCTTTGATCTGATATTCGAGGACGAATCGTCTGGTGTGGTGTTTGTGTAGAGCCCAAAAATCTGGTCCATAGAAGGACGAGAGAGAGCAGCAGAAAAGAAAACCCTTGGATTTCAATTGACTGCACTTCTTCAATACACGCATCATTATAGCCAAGATTGGAATCTGTGCGTCCAAGCCTGCTCCTTCACGGGGAGCCTCGTCGGTGGTGCAGAGGCTCTCACAAAATCAAGATCAACAGCAACAGCAACCACAAGCGGTTCCGGTTTTGGATTCCCAGGATTCCAAGAAGATGAAGAGCCTCTTCAAGCCCAAGCCTCGAACACCCATCGATGTTGTCCGCCAGACCCGCGAACTTCTCATTTATACAGACCGGAACCCTGAGACTAAGGAGAGCAAGCGGGAGGAGAAGGTCTGATCTATATGTATATATAGATATATATATTATTTGTTGCTTCTCACAGTTGGGATTTGTACTTTACGCTTCCTTGTTCTTGTGTAAATGTCTGCTCTGGGTTCTTCTATCCCTCGAGAAATCAGGATCATATCGATTTCTTTTATGAATTTTCTGCCCTTTTTGCTTTCTGGGTTCTTTTTTGGTTCGGACCTAAGATTGGGGACTTCTGTGAATTTGTGATTGAGGATGTCTGTGCGCTTGGTTTGAGTGGTTAGGTTTTTTGTTTGTGGGGATTCTAAGGGTAATCGACTTAGTTTTTGGTTTCCTGGTGTCTCTAATTAATTAGTAGGCAGCTAGATATACTCAATGATAGTTTCGTTTCATTTTACTTTTAGTTCTTTGGCAATTTTTTATGGATGTAGAGCATGATTGTGTCATTTAGTTATTATATATGTTTGTCTGGATTAAAACTATCCAATTATTAGGAGCCTGATTTGTTCACATCATTTAAGATTAAATAATGATGTTTTCAGGAAAAATACTGCTGCTTAGATCCCTTTTATTGTCCAGAGAATAAATAAACAAGATGTTGCTGTTTAGTTCAAAATTGTAATGCCGTTTATCCTAGGGGGGTCTCATTATGGGGATGGTGTGGTGAGAAACGTCTGGAATGACTTCCTCCTGGAAGATAGCTTGCTTTTCTAAGCGGGGAGGGTGGCTTTTCTCTTGTTTCTCTTGTTTATTTTTTGGTGGGGGGATTGTTTCGCGTTTGATGAAATGGGTGGGACTGTCGGAGATTGTGTTGAAGCCATGTCTTGGGTGTTGACAACCTGATCAGCTTGAACTTAGTGCTTCTTCTTAAATGGCTGTGGTCTCTTACGTAAGAGACTTCTTATGGCAGAAGTTTATTGGGACTATCTTGGAAAATCATCTCTCATCACCCTTTTTCTTTTATCTGATCCTTGCCTCTTTTCTTTAGATGATGGGGCCTGTATTTGATTTAGTAGAATGTTTAATTTCAAGACTCTTCTCATTAGATCTACTTTTCTGTTTATCCACTTGTTTTATTTGAATTTTTATTTTATTGCTTCACTCACCCCTTCCTTCTCATCTCGTGCTCAACTTTTTCACTGAAATGTTAATGAAGATGAGTTAGTGGTTTTGTCCTTTCTTAACTTCACTTAGGGGTGTGTCCTTTGTCTTTAGTCTAGAAACTCTAGAGTATGTGGTTTGGCTTTCTTTAGCTCTTTTCCAGAAACTGATTTTCAGTCTTTGGATTCGTCTACAATCTTTATGCCTAATAATGCAGACAGATGAACTGTAAGGATATGATATAGCGAAGACAAGTATATGAATGACGATCTAACAAATAAAATGGAAAACAGAATAATTTTAGAAAGAGTTCAAGAATAGTTTTGCACCCAAAAAAGAGGGAAAATCAAAGTAGAAGGCTGCGATTATTTTGCGCAGACGCTCATAGTTGTACTTTTCAAAAAAAAAAATTCCTTGTGAATTTGATATTGTAGAGACTTCCAACCTAATTCCTCACCTTGTGAAAGTGTCACCATGGATGCTTGTTTATGGTAACAAGGTACTGACTATGGAACGTGACTTAATGTGCATGCAATGGTCGCAGCAGATAGGATGAGGAATGAATAAGCGTGCTTGATGTGCCTTAACAACACTTTTATTAAGACGGTTAATATATTCTTGTTTTCTTTTCAACTGCTTTTTGGAGAAAATTTTATGATAATTCTTATTACTTTCATATTTAGAAAGCTAATTTATCATCAGGATGCCTCATGTAGTTTCGTGTTATAGAGTTGTTGTTATTGAAACTCGAGGAATTTCAATGTCACAATTTTCAAATTTAGTTCAATGTTATGTGTCTGCTATCCGGCACATTGAGGAAATTTCATATTTTGTATTATGCTGGATAAATCAACTTTGATGTGTTCTGGTTCGGGTTCCTCCACTATTCTGCCATTTTGTCTATTTTTATTTTTTATTTTAATATTTTCTAACTGTATCTCTTCACCATGGATTTTTCAGCAGATGTTAGAATTAAGTAAAAATGTCAGGGAGTTGAAATCAATACTTTACGGAAACAGTGAATCTGAACCAGTTGCAGAAGCATGTGCACAGCTGACCCAGGAGTTTTTCAGAGAGAATACTCTTCGGCTTCTCATTAAGTGTCTTCCTAAATTGAACTTGGAGGTAAGCAGAATTGGGCCTATTGCTTATTTAGGCTTTCCATGTGAAATCTTCAGTTGAAGTCTTTTGCTGATTTGTGTTACTTATGTGGTTTCTTCTTGATACTCTTTTGAGATTCCACATTGAAGTTCTTGGAGGTGAGCAGAATGGTCGCCTACAAGAAAATTTTTTATTTAGACTTTCAATTGAAATCTTCATTTGAGAACTTTTATTTATTTGTGTTATGTTAGTGGTTTCTTGTTGCTACCCTATTGAGATTCCACCTTGATGTTGCTCGTTTTGACACGTGTAACATTTTGTAGACACGAAAAGATGCTACTCAAGTAGTTGCAAATTTACAGAGGCAACAGGTTCAGTCCAGATTGATTGCATCTGATTATTTGGAAGCAAACATTGATCTGATGGATATCTTGATAGCAGGGTAACCAACTGATGATTTTTTTCCCTTCCTGTCATGTTTCTTTATTTTGGGGGTCACTGATCAGCAGAGTGCATCTTTTTCCCTCTCTGAAATTTCTTTTCTTGACTGCAATTTTGATCTAAGACAATAGCTGTTATCTTACCTGCCTACCCGTTCTTTTTATTTCGTTTTATCCTGAAGCCATGATTATATCAAGGGGTAAAGACGCTCTTTCACACTCTCACATGCACCTGTACGTACAAAAAAGTTTATGTGAGCAAGGGATGATATCAGCTAGCCATTACCTGAATGTGGCAACCATTGTTTTAAAAGACATGGCTCGGCACTTGGTGCCTTGAAGGGGCCTTGCTCTCTTGAAGCAAGGTCCCTTGCCCATTCTAGTGCTCACTGCAGTCCTCAGTATTCTGTTTTTAAATTTAGAAGCAAGGTCCCTTACCGATTCTAGTGCACACTGCAGTCCTCAGTATTTTGTTTGTAAATATAATTATTTAATTATTATTTTCAAAAAATTAAGAAAGTAAGTTACCTAAAAGCCTATATCTTTTTTTATCTACATTTTTCTGTTTTTCACTTCAGAGGAAAAAAAAAAACTCTCGCTGTTACTATGGCTAGAAGTTTATCTTCTTGTTGGTTTCATCAGATGTCACATATTACAGCTTTGAGGCTTCCTTGGTTGTACTCTAAAGAGTTGCTCATACATTAGTTATAACTTGTAAGAGATCTTGAATTTCATTATTTTGGTAATCTCTGTACAAGCATATAAGGACACTGGTGGTTTGCTCTTTTGGGCTATAGATTTGTTTTTCTAAAACCCATCACCAGTACTTTGATTTTTTTTCTCTCTCCCACTTGTTCAATTTGGTTTCTTCTTATATTGTTGTTGATCACTGAGCCTTTGTGTTTAGTTGTGTTCTGGTTCATGTACAATGCTCTTAATTCATTTCGAGTAGCTTACCCTATCTGCACCACGATCCAAAGATTGCATGATACTTAAGAGCTTTTGCATACTACTATCAATTAAATGTTTGCATGGTTCTATCACTCTATTGAAACGTCGAGATTGGTAAATTATCATCTTTCATTTTGAACAGAATCTCGAAAGTACTTTTTATTTATTTATTGAATCATAGTATGAATAGAGGCCTCTTTTGCATCTTTTATTGTACATATTTTTTTTTGTGTTTCCCTATACTAATTTATTCTCTCTCTCTCTCTCTCTCTTTTACTTTTATAATTTTCATGAAGTAGTTTCCGTATTAATTATTATTTCATAATGGTCTCTCTCTTTTTTCTTTTTTAAATTTTATAGTTATGAGAACACAGACATGGCTTTACATTATGGTGCCATGCTGCGGGAATGCATACGTCACCAAAGTGTTGCCAAGTAAGGTTTATTGATCAATTTGAATACTCTTGTGCAAGGACATTCTGTTATGCAAGAAGTTACCAATGTTGTAAACATCATTGACTTAGATTTCCACTTGTATGTAGGTGCCATTTGTCTGTTTTGGTTATGAAATGATGAATGATGGTTTTTCTTTCATGTCTGAGCAAATTGCATGAGCGTATGGTTTTGTGTACAACTAAAATGAAATATGAGCTTGCTATATGAGTTATTCAGTTCAAACGATACTTAGTAGTGCAGTCTTAAATCTATCTCACCCTTTGCCTCTAAAACCAACGTGCACTCATTTCTCTAGTCTTTTGAAAATTTGTGAATGCAACAATCATATCAGATGATCAGATGTATGCAATATGGTAGATCATTATATTTACTTCTAAACAGATCAATTCACAGTTTATTATTAAAGATAACCTATTAGAATTGTGAAGTTTTTCTGTCAATTTAGACTGCAAAAGTCCTTTTCATTTTTTAAGTTCGCTCATATTTTTTGTCGAAGTAGTGTCAATATATTTTTGACAGCAAGTTTCTGATTCTTTCATCTGAGCAATTAATGTGGATTCTTCTCAAGTTATGACAGGGTTTTTGATTCTTTGTAGGTATGTTTTGGAATCGCAGCACATGAAAAAGTTTTTTGATTATATTCAGCTTCCAAATTTCGACATTGCTGCGGATGCTGCTGCAACTTTTAAGGTCGTGTTTTATGCAGAGAACAAATGATAAAAGACGCTCTTTTCTTGCTTCCTTTCATCTCCCTCTTGGTTATGTTCTCTTTTTTATACTACTAAATCTTCGTACATTCTTCCATGACATAAATAAATAATTAAAAGTAACATAATAGAAAGAAGGCACAGTATGGAGTGGTATTCAATTGATACATGTAGGTTACTTTTAAAAAATTTATTCTCCCTTTCAAGAAAACGCTTCATAGTTGAACTTTGTTTTATTTTAATTTTTTGCCATGCATAGACGTGTTGCATCTCTGCAAGAAGTGTTATAGTGATGCTATATAATACTTTGTTGCAGGAATTGCTGACAAGGCATAAATCTACAGTAGCTGAATTTCTTTCCAAAAATTATGACTGGGTGCGTCTTTTCTTCCTTGAAGCATATCATGGCTTTACTCTTCTGCTCCAGTCATTCTGTTTCCATTTATGCTATCTTTATTTCAATGTTAAATTTATGAGAAAATGCTACTCTATTTCATTGTTTTGGAGGGTTGAGATCTAACATCTATATCACCTTTTCGTTCACTGCACTTTGTTGTTCATTGATATATCTGTTTGGTGCTCAATTTTTCTCTGGAATTTGGTTCTCGGTTATGTCATCTTTTAGGTTATTATATTCTGGACGGTTTCTGTTTTCTTTTTTGTACTGCAGTCCCCACATTATGCATGCACTTCTTATACATTGGTGCCACGATTGTTTAGTATTTTGCCTCACTCACACTGCCTGACTTCTTCACTGGTTCAGTTTTTTGCAGAGTACAATTCAAAGTTACTTGAGTCAACTAATTACATTACTAGGCGGCAAGCTGTGAAGGTATTACTTAGAACTCTAGTTTCTTTATAAGCAGAACACTGATATTGAAATGGGGGATTTCTGTGACAAGAATGCATATATACTTGTAAGCCAGCATTAGATTGAGTTGAATGCCGCTCGATATAGTAGTTTTGAATTGGGTGTTAAAAATATTGGACTTTCTTTTTTTATTTGTGCCCTATTACTTGCATATCTGCTCTATAGTGCTTGATTGCCTCTCCCCCCTCTCAACATGGTTTTTCAAACGGTCACGTATATTCTTGTAACGTAGTTTTTTACCATGTAATGTTTGGTAAGGCCACAATTTTTGCTCTGTATCCTGCACGTTTCATGATTTTCAGTATATTAATTATATGTGAAGGTTCTGTTTATCACTTCTATCTCTGTTGAACCGTGTACAACCCGAATTACGAAGTGATTTCTCCATTAAGTTGTATATTCTTTTCCAGCTGTTGGGGGATATACTACTGGATAGGTCAAATTCAGCTGTGATGACACGTTATGTGAGTTCTAGAGACAATTTGAGAATCCTCATGAACCTTCTCAGGGTAAGACCTTGCGATTCATATTTCTACATAAACTATTATAAATCCTCATAACCTCAGTTTCTAGTGACCCATTGGAAATGTGTTCACATGTGTTTGGTCTCAGTCTTGTAACGTATTTTCTTACTGAAAACTGTGTAAAATAATAAATTTCCTACGACGTTTGCAGGAGTCGAGCAAGAGCATACAGTTAGAAGCATTTCATGTTTTTAAGGTAATGGTCTCAAATTGCTCTCTCACGTCGACCTTAAGATGAATATGAGGGTTTTCATTGTGGACAGCTTTTCGTCGCAAATCAAAACAAACCTGCCGACATTGTGAGCATACTCGTCGCGAATCGAAGCAAGCTTCTAAGGCTGTTTGCTGATTTCAAGACTGATAAAGGTACAACACCTATATTTTAGAAATACGAAACGAATGTAAATTTCTTCCTGTTTGAAGCTGCAAATTTTACTTGACGATAACAGAACAAAAATCCGAGGGAAAAAAGTACAACACAATATTAATTTGCATCACGTCTATCACTTCTCTTGGCTCTAAACCATTCTACGTTGGTTTTATTACAGAGGATGAACAGTTCGAGGCTGACAAAGCTCATGTTGTCAGAGAAATTGCTGCCCTCGAACCAAAAGGCCCATGAGAGAGACAGTAGAGGGGTAGGGAAGCCTTATAATATGAATATATATCTCGTCGCATTTTTTTTTCTTCCAATTTGGATGTCAATTATATAGCTCAACCAGCTCTCCAAATGTTAGACTCCGACTAAATGTTTTATAATGCTAATAATGGGCTTTATATATATATATATATATAATTTTTGCCTTTTTTTTTAATGTATTCAAATGATTTCAATGTGTATGTATATTTAAAGATACCGATTGAGCACAGTATATATAAATAAAGTTCATTGTTTGAGCTGCTTGTTACGTTCAAGCGATCGACTTCATTGAAGACTGGGACATTTTCTTGCTCCTAACTTTAAGTCAAAAGGCTGGGAGTTAATGGGCCAGATTGAACTTGTGCCCAAAAATGGACAGAGAGGTCATAAAATCCTAATTGGCCCCTGACCCGGTCTGACGCACTACCCGTCGGTTATTGGTGCAATTTATCAGATCCTTAGATCCATTAGTTTCTTCCGTAAGAGACGTCAACCACCTATCAAGGTACGGAACATATATTTACCATCCTCAGCTTGGCCTTAATTCAAACTAAGAATTGACTTAAGCTTTAGAGTGCATCACATTGGTTCAAAGGTCTCGCGTTTCTGTACATTACTAACCTGACTCAACGATTAACACCTTCGGTTCAAATTTGCCAGATTCACGCATTAACTTGAACCAATTATTATTTTTGGGAGAAAACAGTAAAATGAAATTAAGAGAAACGAAACATGTATGAAAACTAAGGCCCCATTTGATAATCATTTGGTTTTTAAAAATTAAGCTTATGAACACTACTTTCACCCACAAGTTTCTATGTTTTGTTATCTAACTTTCTACCAATGTTTTCAAAAAATAAGCCAAGTTTTAGAAGCACAAAAAAAAAAAAAAAACTTGTTTTTTGTTTTTAGAATTTGATTAGGAATTCATGTGTTTCTTTAACAAATGAGAAAACCATAATTGGAATTTTGGGAAGAAACAAGCATAAAAAAAAAAAAATCGTTTCCAAACGGGTCCTAATTAATTAATTTTAGTAGGATCATGAGCGAGCCTAGTTTATAGGATTAAGCTATACAATTTGAAAAAAGATTAATTGCACAAACTACCTAGAAAAAGATTAATAGCTCTCACGTGTGGGAGCGTCTAGATGCATATTTGTTTATATCGTCTTTCCTTCTCCTTTCAAATTCAATATTAATCCCCAAAATTCTCTCACTCGCTTTCTTTTTATTTCCTTCTTTCTTTCCTTATGTGGGATGGAGAATAAGACATAACTTGATAATTCAGGTGAAGAAAATTTTATTGCTAAATTGAGTATAACTCAATTTGTTAAGATATATATCTTTAACCTAGAGGTTAAATGTTCAAATTCCTACCTCACATGTTGTTCGAACTAAAAAAAAAAATATGAAGAAGATTTTGTTTTACGTAGAGAGGTCCATTTAATGTTCTATTACATCGGCATTATTCTTTTGAAGTTGTTTTTTTAAGGAAGAAAGATGATTTTTTTAGGTAGAGAGGAGAATTAATTTTAAGAAGAATACTTAGCTGCACACTTATAATGAGTAGATATCTTCATACACAACACCATTAGAAAATTTAATAACTACTTATGTCTCTTAGGTTACAAAAATGTAATGGTGATAAGTAGGAGAGATAACCACTTATTAATGTATTGCCAAATATTTTCCTTAATTTTATAGGTGTAGAGGGAGTGTAGCCAATAACAATTACCAATACCAACCATAGCATTTTTATTCAATTGATAATCAAAGGACACATACTAAGAAATATGGGTGATGAATCTAGTAGTACAACATCACCAATAACATAAAATAAACTTGATAAAAGAGACGAGACAAACATTATTTATGCAAATCATATATATATTTCCAAAGAAGCTTAAGGTTAAGGTTGGTCCATGAAGAAGGCAAAGGAGTTTAACTGTTTTAGTCTTTGAGGACATGCGGGAAGAAGGAGTTGAGATAGAGGTTATTGTCGAGGTCCCTAAACACGTTGGCGATATAGATGCGAAGTACAATCACATGATCAAGGGCCGTTAGTTCAAGGCTGTAGTTGACTCCCTCAACAATCTGAGATTCTCCACGGACCACTTCTTGAAATTTGAGATGAGAACCCGCTTGCTTATTGTGTTCATCCACTGCAAATTTTCCTAGACTTTGAATGTATGGGTCTTTTATGTCCTTTATTGGTACAAAGCCGCCGGGCATTGGTACCTCTTCACTACTAGTTTCCGAAGCTTTTTGTGACTTTGCTGCCATTAGGATTGCAAGGAAAAGAGACACTTCCCTCTAAGTTTTTTTTTTTTTTTTTTTTGGAAAGTGGTTGATGGTTTGTCTCAAGGACAAGGTTTGTGGGTATTTATTTATAGCCATGAATACATGGAAACCAAACCAATTGGAGGAGATTACAAGTTTGCCCTATGAATTGCTTGAAATTGCATAATGATAGTGGATAAGATTGAGGGTAAATTAAAAAAAAAGAAAAAAAAAGAAAGATAAATTAATCACCTCCCATCTGCCACAATGAATAGTAAATTCAAGCTTAAATTTATAATTCAAAGACAAACTATATAGATACCCTAAATTAAATTTATAATTTGACTTATAAATTAAGCCAAACCTTTCTAAGGTTCAATAATTGCAATTTTGTTGACGAAGTTCTTATTTTAAGGTTATTAAACTATTCTAGGACCGTCACCAATTATTATTGAATTTTTATTGATCCAAGTTCATTTGCTTCTCCTTTTTAGTTTTTAGTACTATAGGGTCCAATAAGGATGTTTCTATTCTCTCAATTAATTTTTTTTTTAATTACATTATTGAATTTTTTATTTTAATTCTAATAAGATTCTATCACTATTATAGAAATTCAAAAATTGACACAATATGCTAATTACTAACCAAATAAATAAGGAACTACGCTTATGGACAAAAATTCTACTAAGATTAGATAAAGGTAGAATAAGTTTTAAAACAGGTTTTTTACTCATTATTTTACTCTATTGGTCTACTATTTTGTATCGCTCGTAATAACATAGTTTCTCTTAACATGCTACATCAATATTTAAATAATAGGAACTTATTAAAATAAAAAATAGAGGCTTTTCAAAGGTGATGCCATTTATGATTTAACCCTATATTCTCCACCTGCCAATCCGAGCATAGCACTGTGGATAAAGACATCTACTACCATAGTAGAGGTCGATGGTTCAATCTCCCACCCCCACAAATGTTGAACTAAAATAAAAACCCTATATTCTCCACCTTCAAGGCAACTGATTGTTCCCACATGTTCTCGATGATATGATATGTAGTTATTGTCCTCGACTTTCTTCGTATTTCAATAAATTCTTCAAAGCAACATTTTTTTTGGTATATAATGCTTTACCTAACCTCATTTGGTTGCAAATAATACATATCCAACGGCTAATTATTTCGATACAACGTATGTATGTATGTAATAGTAGGATAAGCACGTCCACAATCTCATATAGGTACATATAGTTTTTATTAGGTCAACTTTTATGTTCTACACAAACTTAAAATAAATTATATTTTATATCACATAACCTTATCATTTCATGAGCTCTTAAGACATTTGCAGTATTTTGTTCCTATAAAAATATAAAAATATACGACTTTGAAGTTTTGAATAGGTATATGTTATGAATTAATTAAGTGTTTCCCATATTTTTCACCTTTTTTAATATACAAACTTGAAATAAAATACATTTATATCGCCTACCTTATCCTCTCATGTGCTAATTTGTAGTATTTTTTTTTCCTATAAAAAAAAAACGAAAATGAAATATTTCTTAGAAAATACACGTTTGAAAATCTAAATAAAACTCATGTCAATCCAATTGTTTGTTTCTAAAAGGTTTCGATAAGAAAGATTTTCTATTACATGATTTTTTGATCCATTCCTAACATAATACCAATAATTGAAATTAAGGATATTACTGATTGTAATCAAAATTTTACATGATAAATGGGAAAGGATATTTTGTATTAATATAATCACGTACACAAACAAGAACTTTAGTGTTTGATGTAAACGTGATCATCTTCATCATTTTGATAGATACTGGTTTTTTTTTTTTTTGAGTTCAACGACATATAGAGATGGACGTTTGAATCTCTAACTTTTTGTTCGAGGATATATGCTGTAACCAATTGAACTATGTTTAGGTCGATAGATACATGATTATTTATTAATAAAATATCTAATTTATAGAATAGTCCAAATTATTTTCACGATAAAAGATTATGATAAAATTGGAGATAAAAAAAATTTAAGGTCCACGATAAAAATTTTACAAGTTTATAAACATAATTTTTTTTAGTTATGTTCAACAATTGCAATTTTGTGGGAAGGCTCAAACCACCTCTTTTTAAGATGATAATAAGTACTTTATAAATATTTGAAATAAAAAACTAGTATAAAATAATCGTGTGATTAGAAAAAGAATAAAATAATTTTATGGTTTTTTATAAAAGTTTTAACTACTACACCCTTGGATTCTAGCAAGCCACCCACCTTATAAAAAATCTATTCTTGGACCCAATGTATGGCTTCAGTCTAGTCCATAACAAATTTTTTTCAGCACAATCCAACCCACATTTAAATGTCAATGGTTTACATAATTTAATTATTGTGAATTATTGAACATAGTTTAATTTTTATCAATTATTTTTCAACTAAAATGAAGGCAAATATGAACATAGTTTTAAAATATCTCAAACATTGGACTTTTATAAAATAAGGATAAGGATCTCTATATAGGTCACATATGTAGTTATCCTAAAGAATTAGTATTTAGCTATTTAATTAATTACACTGCTAATCTGAGTATAGCTTAGTCAAAAAGATATTTATTTGTAACAATTTAACTTATGAACTTTAGAATGTAATCAATTTAGTTCATGCACTTTTAAATTTTAAACAATTTTGTCCCTATCGTAAAAAATTTCATCAAAATGAAATGTCAAATTTTATTATGTAACGACTTAAATTTTATAGTTTATAAACATATGTGGTTCCTTCTTAATCAATTTCCCGATATACATATGTAAGAGACGCCATTAATCCATCGTGAGCATAAACTCAACTGGTTAAAACATATATTCTCGACCAAAAAGTTGTGGGTTCGAATCTTCATTCCCTCAAGTTACTGAACTTAAAAGAAAAAGAGAGAGACACCCTAAATTGTTATAAAATTTGAAGGTATAGAAATTAAATTGTTATAAATTGAACTGCAAAACTATGTTCTAAGTATATAAAGATTAAATTGTTAAAAATTTAAATTCAGGTGTTGAAAAAAAAATCAATTTCCATTTTTCACATGTTATTTCTTTAGCATTAAAGAAAGACTCGTGGTCTTTTTTCTTCAATCTATCCTTTTCAATGTTATAATTTATTCCTATGGATTTTTTTTTATATTATAGGTTAAATCATAAATTTAATTTTTGAACTTTTAATTTATTAATCATTCGAACTAAAGAAAATTATCTCTATGAGACATAAAATTGAAACTTCTTAGGGCATATAAGAATAAAAATAGACCCAAAAAGTTAGAAATTTTTTGTAAGTTATATTTAATAAATAAGTTAGGATTTATATTTTTACGGACCCACAGGTTTTTTTTTTAATAATTTTTAAAATTTTTTTTAATATTAATTACCATGTATTGTACACAAAAATGAACTTTAGTATTTTGGTCATTTTTCCAATAGACATGTAAAAATGCTCTTCTTATTTTGACTATTTGCTTTTTGGTGTGTAAATATATCTACGCGATAATAAATTATTACATAAAGTTGAAATTGTTACGGTGAATTTATTGACTAGTCCAAACTACTATTACGATTGAATAAGAATCAAATGTAGGTCTTTTAAATTGAACATAATTTAATGGTTAAGACATATCTCTTCAATCAAAAGGTCGTGAGTTCAAATCTCTACTCCTACATATTGTTAACTCAAAAAAAAAAAAATGTAGATCTCGAAAAAAATTGGGAAAACCAAATTTAAATTTTAAGACCCTAAAATCAAAATTGACAAGTCCATAAACATATTTTAAACATAAAATTAATATTAAATAAAAATGTGTTAAAGAAAAAGAATAAAATATATAGTTCCCTTTAGTAACCATTTTGGTTTTGTGTTTTTGTTTTTTTAAAAGTAGTTTTAAAAACAATTTTATGTTTTTTAAAATTCATTTTTTCTTCTTCTAAATTTTAATTTTTTTTTTCCTTTTCACATATCTTTTCGACAAAGTTCTATCTCCAAAAAAATTTCTCTCCTCCCAAATTTCGCTCTCGATAGTTTCTTTTTCTCTCTAAAATTTTGTATAGCTTTCATTTGTGTTTCTCTCTCTAAAACTCTAAATTTCATTTCTTTTCCTCTTCTACATGTCCTAACTTTTTTCTCTCTAGAAATTTAATATTTTTTTCAAAATATTTTTTGTCTAAATTTATCTCTCTCTAACAAATATATCTTTAAAATTACTCTCTCACATCTTTTTCTCTGTTACATTTATTTTTCTATCTAACATATATATATATATCTCTAATTTTTTTCTATCTAAAATTTTTCTCCCTAAGTTTTCTTTCACTACAACTTTTTTTGATTTTTCTAATTTATCTCTATTTTTCTATCATATATTTTGCTCTCAACTTTATTATTCTTCTACATTTTTTTTCTCTTTTTCTTTAATTTTTCGTCTAAAACTTATTTTTCCTTTTCTCAGTTTCTAATTAATTTTTAAAATAACTCTAACTAAAATTTTCACTTAGTTTTCTTTTCTTTCTAAAATTTTTTTATCTATCTAAAATTTTTCTCACTACCTTTTCTTTCTAAAAAAATTATCTTTATGTTTTTAAACTTTCATCATCCAAGTCTCTACATATTTTTCTTATTTTTCTCTCTCTAACACATCTCTCTCATTTTTTCTCCATCTCTAATTACTTTTTTAAACAATTCTAAGTAAAATTCTCCCTTAGTTTTTTTCTTTCTAATTTTTTTTTTATCTCTTAAACTTCTCTCACTAATTGTTCTTTCTGAAAACTTTATCCTTTTATGTCTTTAAACTTTTATTATTCACTACTTCGCATATTTTTCTCGCTCAAATATATGTCTCTAACTTTTAAAAAAATAGAAAACTAAAAAATAATTATCAAACATGTATGATTTTTGTTTTTTAAGAATAGAAAACAGAAACAAGAAAAACAAAAAACAAAAATAAGAATGATTATCAAACATGACTTTAATAATTGCAACCATCTGTAGGATATATATATATATATATATATATATACATATATAGGTCAATAATATGAAGAAAGTGTAGCTTTTGTCGATAGAAAAAGTCGTTGGCGTATACTTTTCTCCGACGCTTTTATATTTCATCGGCATGGTTAGGACATGCCGACGAGCTAATAGATTTGTCGCAAAAATTTCGTTCCAACATTTTAATGAAACGTGCATTTAATTAAACTTGAGGACTTTTGGAGTTATGCTGACAGTTTTTTTTTTGTTTTTTTTTTGTCAACAATAAGAAACCTAAAAATCGAATTTTCCTTCTTCTTCCTCACTTTTTTCCTTCTTTTCCTCAGTATTTGTCTTGTCTCTGCTTACATGAGTAGCAAAATAAAGTTAAGAGAAACCCATATACCTAAAGGACACAGTTGCCAATACCAACCATAGCATTTTTATTCAATTGACAATTAAGGGACACAAAACAAGAAACATTGGTGATGGATCTAGAAGTAGTCCAACATTTCACCATAACATAAAAGAAACCAAATTAGGAGAGATAAAACATGAAACTTTATATATATATATATATATATATATCTTTGCAAAGAAGCTTAAAGTTGGTTCATAAAGAAGGCAAAGGAGTTTGACTGTTTTAGTCCTTGAACACGACGGGATAGAATTCATTGAGATGAAGGTTGTTTTTGAGATCCTTGTACACCAAGGCCTCATAGAGGCGGTGTATAACTATAATTCTATCATGGGCCAATAGTCGAAGGTGGTAATTGACTCCAGCCACAATCTGAGAACTTCCACTGACCACTTCCTGGAATTGAAGATGAGAACCGGTTTGCTTATTATGTTCATCAACAGCAAATTTTCCCAAACTTTGAATGTATGGGTCTCTTATGTGCTTTATTGGTTCATAACCGCCAAATAGGAGTTGCTTTTCAGCTCTAGTTTCGAGGTCACTTGCCAAATTTTTTTGTGGATCTGTCGCCATTAGGATTACAAGGATAAGAGACTCTTTGATGCGTTTCTTTTGGTTTTTGAAATGATTGATGGTTTGTTTCAAGAACAAGGGTTGTAGGTATTTATTTATAGAGATCAAACATGGAAACTAATGGGAGGAAATTACAAATTTGTCCTATGAATTATTTGGAATTACATAATGATAATGGATAAATTTAAGGGTGAATTTAACAAAGGAAATTAAAAGAAGATAAATTAGATCACTTCTCATTATTCGTCACAATTAATAGTAAATTCAAGATTAAAATTGTAATTCAAAGACTTCCGTTGTTGAAACATTTTTAAAATAATAAAAAAAGAACTATATAGAAGTATAATTTAATTTATAAATTAAATTAAACCT
>JAOANK020000018.1:534938-558464 GCA_026257165.2 Telfairia occidentalis
TGATTTTATATTTGTTTAATGCATGTTATATATTTTATTATATTATATGTACTAAATTTTATTTCAACTAAAAAACATAAAACAATAAACAGTTATCAAACACATTTCTGTTTCTGATTCTTTTTTTAAAGAAACAAAGAATATAAATAGTTATCAAACATGTTTCTATTTCTAATTATAAAAAAACAAGAAATAAAAAACAAGAAACAAGAAACAGGAAATAAGAAATAGGAAACGAGAACGTTACCAAGCGGGCCCTAAATGTTTCCTTTTCTTAGGTAAATATATCTTTTAAACTACATAATATTAAATGTTTTATTTCCTTAGATAAATCTTTCTTTCCCTTAATCAATGCGTTTGCACCTATTTTAGAATAATCTTTAACAATAAGATTTCACAACTATAATAGAGTATGGAAATTTAAAAACAAAAAATGGAAAATAAATGTTATTTTTACAATTATATTTGCACTTTCATTTTATTTTTAAATGTAACCTATCCGAACTGTTCTACACTATTGCCAATTTTTTATAGATATTTTCATTATATCCCTATTAATGATTAAAATTATATTTTAATTTAATTATATTTTGAATTTTCTATTTGTTTTTTAATTTAAATCTTATTTGAATGCTTTTAAATTTTAATTTTAATTTTAAATTAATTTTAAATTTACATTTAAACTTTATCAATTTGAGTTTACATAATATTATCTAGATGAAGACGATTTTGATTTACATGGAGAGGCACAGTTAATGCTCTATGACATTAGCATTCCAATTTTGGTTTTTTTTTTTAAGATCTAGAGGGAGTATGTTAGACTGAGGAGAGATAGCACGAAAGAAATAGCAAATAACACTTATGAATACCAATCGTAGCATTTTTATTCAATGAACAACTAAAGGACACGTACTATAAGAAACATAGGTGATGGATTTAGCAATTACACACAAATTTCCTAGACTTTGTGTAACGCCTCAGGTCCAAGATTCGGATAAATATTCGGAATCTAGATTCGGTACCTACTGGCTTTGACATTCCGCTGCATCTCCTTTGACTTAGCCACGCTACGAACTTGACTTTAGCTATTTGCAAAAGTGAAGACTGCCCTCAACCAACACAAGTCCTTCTGTATCCTTACTAACATGCTTTCTCGTAAATTTTCCAGAAAGTCTCCTAACATAAGATTGTTCAAAGCCAAACACATTTAATTTTGGAGTTGTTATAATTGAGCCACCAAAAAAGGCAGTACACCTTGTTGGTATAGATAGTCACTATCAATTTTTTAAAATTTTTCTTAACCATGCTTGCATAGTCTTAGGATCGTCTCTCTCATTCAGTTGTAGTGTCGATTCATTCATGCACCTCTCTCTTCTACTTGAGTGTTATACTTTGAATGAATGAGTCATTTATGTCCTTTATTGGTTCAAAGTAGCCGAACTTTGGCGTATTTTCAAGACTTTTGAGGTCACTCGCCATTAGGATTACAAGGAAAATGGAAACTTCCCTGTGTTTTTTTTTTTTTGGGTTTTGGAAGTAGTTAGATGGTTTAGTCTCATGGACAAAGAGATTGTGGACATTTATTTGTTGGGATGAACAACACATGGTAACTAATGGTGGTAACTAATGGGAAGAGGTTACGTGTTTGCCCTATCAATTGTTTGGAATTCCATAATGATCATAATGGATAAGTTTAAGGACGAGTGTAAAAAAGGAAAAAGAAGATAAACCCCTCCCACTTTAATTTCCCATGTTTCTTTACCCTAACAGAAAATAGATTTTTCTCCTTTAATATTGTTTTATTTCTATTGATTTAATTATATTATTGGTTAAATTATATGTTTGGTGTTAAAAATTTTTAACTTAATTACCGTCCGTAGACATAAAATTAAAACTTTTTAATTATAAGAGCGAAATAGATACAAAAAGTTGAAAGAGCGAACCTGTAATTTATATTTAAGTAGATTCTATATGTAGTTTTTGTTTCACAAGGGAAAAAAAAAAAAAAAAACTACCACATCAAGTATTACTCTTAATATTGTACTAAAAAAAGTATTGCTTTTAATATATATTACCGTTGGCCACGTTTCAATCACCATTGCTAGTGAATCTAATTTTTTAGTAATATAATATAAAAATAACTAAGCAAGCTCTCAAAAATTAACCAATATAAAATGCAAAAGTCCAAGAATATGTCTGATTCTTACTCTTGGTGCTTCAACTCAAAATTTACGAAAAAGTTTAATTTACTACATTTTAATAAAATTTTGTATATAAAATTAAGAAGTCAAAGAAATAATTCAAAAATAACAATGGGTCATTTCAAAACTTTGATCAAATTATTAAACTCTTGAGTATGTACCGCAACGCTTTAAGTACATATAACTTTTATTTTTTATGGATGTGCATTGCAATAAGTACATATAGCTTTATTATTATTATTATTATTTTTAGTTTAACAACATGTTGGAGTAAGATTTTAATTTGAACCACTGATTTTTTAGTTGATAATATATATTTTAATCAATTGAGCTATGTTCGGTTTCACATAGACAACCTTGTTCTTAAAGAATCTATCAAGTAGTAATAATATTATTATAGACCATATTTCAACAACTAATTGGTTTGATGAATCTAATTTTTTAATGATAAATAATTAAACAAACTCTTAAAATTAACCAATATAAATTTAGTACTTATGTTACTATTTTCTTCAGAGTTGAATTGCAATTTGAGATGTATTTAGTAGTTTTTATGCAAGAGTGGGCAAGAGAGAAGACGAAAGAAGCTAAGAGCTACATTTATAATTTCAATTTCTTTTCATATTTTAGTGACGTTGCTAGTGAAAATCTCTAGCCATTTCACAATCAACCGAACATAGCTCAATTGATTAAAAATGTTCTCTTAAGAGGTTTTCTTTTTTCTATTTTATCGAACCAAATTCTTTCTATTTCCAATTTTGTTATTTTTACCTTTTTTTTTTCTTTTAAGGAAATGAGATATTAACGAATGAACTTTTTATATATTTTTTTACTTAATATTGTAATAGTTAAAATTACAATTTACATTCTATAATTTATGGACTATAATTTATTTAGATATTTTTTTAACTAAAAATACTTTATTTTTTTCGTAAAATAAATAGGGTTTATTCAAATTAGTCTACTCTAGATAATTACAAAACTATTTTCAGAAACAAAAATATTTCCAATCTAACCTAAAAAATGGGCAATTAGCATAAAAATGAAAATAAAAAACATTTAACCAAAACATATTTCGTGCTAACATTTAAGTATTAAACATACCCAAATTAAGCATACTCAATTGGTGAACGCAAATCTCTCTGGCCAAAAGGTTATTGGTTTGAATCTCCACCTTCACATATTGTTGAACTAAAAAAAATACTAAACATATAAAATAAATAAAATCTTTAAATTTTTAAGAAATATTTGATGAGCGGAATAGTTCTATCATACATCTTAGACCTTTCTTAAATTAAATAAAAAGGATATTATTTGTGATATGAAAGTCGATGCTCAAAATCTCGTAGCCCATTGCATCACAAAATGTGATTTACTTTAAACACGACCATTAAGAAGCTTAACATTGAGAAATTTATAACCAATTTGTTTCTAAAGAAGTTTTTAAAAATACTCTTAAAATGTAGATAACAAAATAAAAAGATTAATAGGTATAATTATAGGTTTATAGACTTAATTTTCAAAAACTAAAAACCAAAAATCAAATGATTATCGAAGAACGTCGTAGTTTTATATTTGTTTTTGCATTTGAATTTAACGTGTCCCTCCCCCTCGGGTTCCTTCTCCTAATGCGCTCTTATAATCCACGAGGTCTTATCAAGTCTCTTGCATTGCAAAATTTATTGAAGTTTATAGTTTTCTTTTAAATACATCTTAATTTTTTTTTTAATTTTAAAATCTCTATTTTTATTATAGTTCAAATTTGTTTACCTATTTCTTTCAATAAATTTCTCTTTTTTTTTTCTTCTATTTTTCATCTCTAATTTTTACAGTACACTCTCCCTTTTTTCCCTCTCTCTAAAATTTATATTTTTTCCTAACTTTTCTCTCTCTAATTTTTTCCTTCATAAACTTAGTTTATTTCTAACATATTTTTTTAAAAAATTTCTCCTTTTATATTTCTCTCTCACTAATTTATTAAGACTTAAGCCAGGAAATATATTTCTCTTTTTTTTTTTTGTCTAAATCTTCTTTCACCATAATTTTTTTTATAGCTTTTATTTATCTAAAATGGTAATTATTCTCTTAAACATTTCTAATGTGTCTATCTTTTATTAATATTTTATGCCTAATATATATCTCACTTCTTAAGCTTTATTCATATAATTTTTGTTCTCTTAACTTTTATCTTTTAAAAAAATATATCTCTATCTCTCTAAACTTTTATTTCCATAAATATACATATCTCTCTCTAACATTTCTATCAATATCTTAACTTTTCAATAAACATTTTAAAAAAATATAAAACCAAAAATTATAATAATATATAAAATGGTTTATTAGTTTAGAAATATAAAATGATTTTTACTATTACCTAATCTTAATGTTATATATTAATTCATTTAAACTTCTGGAATTGCCACTATCGAGTGTCAATGTTCTCTGTCAAGTCTTCTTAATTTCATATTATATAACGTTATCTAATTCATTAAATGCACATCAAAACATTGTTTTAACGAATTTTCAAACCAAAGTTTGTTAAAAAATAAAATTTTTCAATTCTTATTTAAGTTTAGGATGAAGATAACAATATTTATCAAAGTTACACAGCGATATAATTGGAAAGAAAAAACTAGGGCAAAATATTGATACATTTTTTGCAAAATTTTTGTACAAGGAAGTGGGCGATGGGTTGTTTTTGGGCCATTATGGTGTTAGCACAGCCCTGAAACTAATTCGTTTCATCAGTTTCCATTTTTCCATTCAATCCTGTCGATCTCTCAAATTCCAAGCCCGAAGGTTCGTCAGATTTACTGGTTCTGCTTCCGCTTCTTCATTTTTCCGTTTCGAACAAATCACGAATCACGTTACTGCTCATTGCTGTTGCCGATTGCCATTATCCCACCTAGTGATGAGCGTTGACAAAGTTTCTTCATCCCTCTAATCTGCAACCCTAGCTCTCATTTCAGGTATTTCCCATTTTTCTTTTCATTTCAATCCATTAATTCTTACGCTTCAAGTTCTTGCAGTTTTTTTCTTTTTCTTTTTCGATTTCTGGGTTCAGTCGCTTCCCCACACGCCCACACTCCGTTCAGTTTTCCCCTTCTGATCACTTGAAATTGAAATAAATTTCAGAAAAAGTTGGCCATTACCATTAATCACCTGTGTGTGTGTGTGTGTGTGTGTGTCGATACTTTTACTCGCCTCGCGTTCTCTCGATATCCACTCTCTTTCCCTGTTAGATTCAAGCTTTAGCCCTCTACACCACCAAATCTACCACCCCTCGCGGTCTTGTTTTAGACCCATTTCGTCACCTCCCTCCCTCAACGTCTCACTCTCATCTCTTTCCGTCACAGCTCGCCGCCTTCGCCCTTCTCAACCCCTCCTCGAGCTAGTGAGATTGGAGTTTCGCCGTGTTCTTTTAATTTTTTATTGTTTGGTGACTTTTGCTTTCTGAAGTTTGGTTTTCGGTTGATATTGGGAAAGATGATTGTATGATTCAGTGGGCTATTTGATTTCCTTTGCCTTTGTATTTGTTCTGGGTGTGAACTCATCTTTTTTGTGATGTTCTAGTATAAGCTTTTTATGATTTATTTATGGATTTCGGTGCCAACCTCAGGACTTTTCCTTATTTCTTTTCCCGTCTCATATATTCTTGAATTCTATTTCTTCATTGTGAATAGGGAAGAGTTGCGTTCTTAGGTGGAATTTGACTTCCAGAAGGATCGAAATTTCTGAAGGTATTGTTAAGCTAGTATGATTCTATATAGAGTTCTGTGAGGCATGGACGATGGCTTTTTATCCTGAGGAATAATTGGGGATTATCTTTTCAAGACTGTTTTAGTTGGTGATTAAGCTGTGGTAGAATCTAATTTCTTGCAAGATTTGCTAGAGATTATTCTACCCTAATTTGAAGTCGACCACCTGGACAATCTCTTATTAATGTTTAGTTCTTTTGGAAACATTGTTAAACGGACCAAACATGTTAGTTCATTGGAGTTTAAGATTATTATTCATATTGAGAACTCTTGCAAAGCAAGCTTCTTAGCTGGGAATGTTGGAGATTGTAGTGGCCCAACCAAGAAAAATATTGAATCAGAGCTTGAAACTGAATGGGAGAGTTTACTTGAACCTTTTGATCTCACAAAGCTTAGAAAGTCTCACATTCTAATTACCCCTGTTCAACTTTGTAAATTGCTTGAGCTTCCGCTTGATGTGCCCACATTGTTGGAAATATTTGGACGGGTGGGTGCCCAAAAGGGCTATTGCCATACATTCGATGTGTACCATGTGTTTATAAATAAGCTTGGGACAATTGGGGAGTTCAAGGTTATAGATGAACTGTTAATGCAGATGAAAGAGGACGGGATTGTTTTTCGAGAGTCCATTTTCATGATAATTATGAAACATTATGGGAAAGCTGGGCAACCTGGACAAGCAATTAGATTGCTCCTAGATATGAGGGCCGTTTATTCATGTGAACCAACTTTCGAATCTTATAATGTAGTTTTGGAAATACTTGTGACTGGTAATTGTCATCGAGTTGCTACAAACGTTTTCTATGATATGCTGAGTAAGGGTATCTCTCCCACTGTTTTTACTTTTGGCATTGTGATGAAAGCTCTTTGTATGATTAATGAGGTTGACTCTGCATGCTCACTCCTCAGAGACATGACGAAGCATGGATGTGTACCCAATTCTATAGTTTATCAGACTTTAATACATGCACTATCCAAAAATAATCAAGTTAGTGAAGCCTTAAAGCTTTTGGAAGAAATGTTTGTTATGGGATCCATGCCTGATGTTCAAACCTTCAACGATGTTATTCATGGCCTCTGCAAGGTAAATAAAATTCATGATGCAGCAAAATTGGTTGATCGAATGCTTCTTCGGGGTTTTAACCCAGATAATATGACCTATGGTTTTCTGTTGCATGGATTATGTAGAATTGGAAAACTCAATGACGCAAGGGCATTATTGAACAAAATCCCTTGTCCAAATAATGCAATCTTCAATACATTAATCAATGGGTATGTTATGAGTGGACAACTTGAGGAAGCTCAAAATTTTCTTCATGAGACTATGATAAGTTTTGGTTTTGACCCTGATATTTTTACTTACAACATATTGATCCATGGTCTTTGCAAAAAAGGGAGTCTTGGTTTTGCTCGTGTTTTGGTTAATGAGATGTCTAGGAGGGGGTGCAAGCCAAATGTGATCACATATGCAATATTGGTTGATGGGCTTTGTAAAGAGGGGCTTCTTGAAGAAGCTGGTCTTGTTTTACATGAGATGTCAACACAGGGATTGAGTATAAACACAGTTATATACAATTGCTTGATATGTGCTCTATGTAGGAACGAGAAGGTTCATGTTGCTTTAAATCTGTTTAGTGAAATGTCCATGAAAGGGTGCAAGCCTGACTTATTTACATATAATTCTCTAATCTTTGGATTGTGCAAGGTTGATAAGATTGATGAAGCCTTCAAGTTGTTTCATAATATGTTATTGGATGGTGTAGTTGCCAACAATGTAACTTATAATACACTGATTCATGTGCTTTTGAGGAGGGGTGCATTCCAGAAAGCGCTCACACTGGTTAATGATATGTTGTTCAGAGGATGCACTCTCGATAAGATTACTTACAATGGACTGATAAAAGCATTTTGCAAAGCTGGGAACGTTGAAAAAGGATTGGAATTATATGAGCAAATGATAATGGATGGACTTAGCGCTGATACTATATCATGTAATATTCTGATCAATGGGCTCTGTAAAGTTGGAAAAGTGGACAATGCATTTGAGTTTCTAAGAGATGTGATTAATCGAGGCTTTGTGCCTGACATAATCACTTATAATAGTGTTTTAAATGGACTTTGCAAGGTTGGACGTATTAAGGAAGCTGTAAATCTATTTGATAGATTGCAAGTTGAAGGTGTTCGCCCTGATGCTTTTACCTATAATACTTTTATCAGTTGGCACTGTAAAGAAGGCATGGTGAATGATGCTTGTTTATTTTTATATAGAGGTGTAGAGAATGGTCTTGTACCTAGTAATGTGACTTGGATTGTGCTGGTCAATGCTTTGGTAAAACAAAGTAACAAGGAAAATCTATTTTTTGTAGGCGAGTTATGGTGATAAAATGTACAAGTGAAATAATTTTGTGTTAGATGTTATTATGATGGTTTATGTTTCTACTACTTCACACTCTAATCTTGTCAATATTTATAACTAGAAAATATATTCTGAGACACTTCAGTTTCTCCTTGTTAAGCACAAATTAAGCAGAAAGTTTAAGAATGCTAGTAAATTAGCGAATTCCTTGCACCCTTAGAACAGAATTATGAGACAAGTTTTGCGTGTTCTCGTTCGTCATTCAAATAGGCATGGCTTTGCTTGATTGGAATCACGTACTTCATTGTTTTTCTCATGTATTGGTCCACTTGGGTTAATTATGGTTTGATGAGCAAATTTCTCTTGTTTTCTTTGTTCAATTACTTTTTTTTAATGCAAGTAACTAAATAAACTTTTCATTAAGATAATGAAAAAGTTACCAAAAGAAAAAAAGACAAGGTGGAATCAAATTCTCTTCTAATTATCACAAAGATTAGTTAGATAGGCTATAGTTATATAATGGATGGTGGAATTCGCACCAAGAGCAAGAAACATAGTATTTCCCCATGATCTATGAAGAGGTTTTATGACAGATTTTTCTGTTACTTTTCATCTATAAAAACCAAAGCAAAAATTCTCTTATAAAAGATCACAAAACCGTCCTCTTTTTTAAAAGGATGACATTTGAGAACATAAGTCCTCTTCTTTGCTGTTGTATAAACCCTTTATGTTGTTCTGTCTTTTTTAAACGTTTCAAGTTGATATTCATTATCAAGAGACACTTAGAGTCACTTGACTCAACTTAGACAGCAGAGTATAGTTCAATTGATAATGATACAAGTGTCAATCTATCTATATTGGATGATATATATATCTATATATATATATTTTTTTTGAGTTCATTGGATGATGGGTAATATACTTAACATCAGCAAAATTATGATTTTCAAAATTATTATGATGCAGTTACTAATTTTTCCTAGAAGCCAGATTATGGATGCAACTATTTAGCAATCAGCAGTTCAACAATAGTATATCATAATGTTGGCTATTAAAGGCACTAGTGTTTGTGTCTATACGTTTATGGATAAGATTATTTTGACAATTATCATCATCATCTTCGTTGTTATTTTAATACCTTTTATTATTATATTACTATTTGATATGAAATGGACAGTTGTAATTTGCTTCCATTAAAATGTTGCAACATTTAACTGTGCTTGCATACTGTCTTCACACGCTAACCTCTGGCATAAATAGCAGCAACCAGCAGAATTATTTTCTCCTTAATGTTTTAAGAATTTTGGTTAATTATACTCTCTCTTCGTACATTTGTTTTGGTTCTTGGAATGGCCAGGCTGGGTTCAATATTGAGAAAGCTACCGAGTTTTTTACTTGATCTGTTGAAGCTAAGGGCGGATTGTCACAAGATAATATTCTATTGTCCTTTTTGTTTCCCCTTCTCTTCACCAGCTATTAGCTTCAGAATATAGGTACTCAGATTCTTTCCTTACTCCATCAAGTAAGTACTCACAAAATGTCTCTAGCATATTGTATACCTTCCCTTCCTTTCAAGTTACCTCTATCTCTTATATTCTCGAATTCTATTTCTTTGATTGTGAATAGGGAAGAATTACATCCTTGGGTGGAATTTGGCTTGCTGAAGGATCCAAAGTTCGAATGGTATTTTGAGACTATTATGGTTCTATAGAGTTCTGTGAGGCTTGGGCGATGGCTTTTTATTCTGAGGAGGAAAAAACTGAGGATTATCTTTTCAAGATTGTTTTAATTGGTGATTCAGCCGTGGGAAAATCAAATTTGCTCGCTAGATTTGCTAGAGATGAATTCTATCCTAATTCAAAGTCAACCATTGGAGTGGAGTTCCAAACCCAAAAGATGGAAATAAATGGAAAGGAAATCAAAGCTCAGATATGGGATACAGCTGGTCAAGAGAGATTTAGGGCTGTTACGTCTGCATATTATAGAGGAGCCGTTGGAGCTCTCCTGGTGTATGACATTAGTAGGCGTCAGACTTTTGACAGTATTGGTAGATGGCTAAATGAGCTTCACAGTGAGTATTCTAAAATGCTATTTGATGTTTCTTGAAAATATAGTCTCTTACCTTACCTTATCTTATCATGCCCTTTTATTTGATTCCGATTCAAGTTATGGAACTGTACTTCTCATCATTAAATTTCCGCAATTATCAGTTCGGATTACCTTATCCTTCTCGTGAACAAAAAATATTCAGACAGTATTTTGTGTGGAAAAAATTAAGAAACAGCGATTAACTTTCTATAATCCTGAGTGTTAGAAGAGGGTTTAAGAAATTTATATTTTACATTTTGCACACACTGGGTCGTGTACTGGAAATGGAAGAATTTTTTTTATGAAGTCTAAAGAAGTGAAAGAGTATAAGTTGGGATTTTCTCAAGAGCTGTAAAATAAAAGGAGAAAACGTCATCATGAGAAGTTGCATTGTTGGTTAGTATCGTAACAGTGTTCAATCAACTCTCTAAAAGGACGAGTAATAGGTCGTTTCTGTTCAGGAGGTTTGCCTTGTTTTTATAACCTGAAAGAACTGATTGGATTATATATGATTGAACAGCTCATTCTGACATGAACGTAGTAACCATACTGGTTGGCAACAAGTCCGATCTCAAGGATGCTAGAGAAGTACCTACTGCTGAAGGCAAGGGTTTGGCAGAAGCTCAAGGTCTGTTTTTTATAGAAACCTCAGCCCTCGATTCGTCGAACGTGACGAACGCCTTTCAGACAGTTGTGAAAGAGATTTACAACATATTGAGCCGAAAAGTTATGATATCTCAAGAACTTAAGAAGCAGGATGTGAGCTGGATGGAGGATGGAAAGACTACTGTAGTTATACAGGGAGAGGACCCAATAAATGAAGAGCCCAAAAAAGGTGGGTGCTGCTCATCCTAGTGATTTGCATATTGGAATCTGTTCTTTCATTTATTCTGCTCATTATATAGCAGCATTTGCTACTCAACTTCCACATGTATCTTCTTCTCCATTTGGTTGAACTTTCTTTAGTCGGTGAATCTGCTTTTCTTCTCTTTTTTTTCTCTTTTTTGTTGATTTCTCTACCATTCTGGGTAACCTTGATTTAATGTGTTCTGGCACGACTGATGGATTAAAGAAACATGGGGGGAATTTCAAAATGTAAATGTGACCTGAAGGGTTTAATCTTCAAAGTAATATTTTACCTTCTTCAAATTTCTGCTCACTCAGTCCTTGCTTGAGAAACAACTATCATCTGTCCTACAAATGCAAGTTCTGGGCCTACAAATATTCCTCCCACCATCATCCTTGAATTTTCTTTATTATAATTTCTTTTTTGAGTTCTAACCATTGTGGAATTTAGAAATTGAACTATCGATTTTTGTGATGGTAGTAGATGTTTTATCCATTAAGTTATGCTCATATCTATAATTTTTTTTATTATTTGTACTTTATTCTCTGTGCCTCTACTTGGGTAATGAGAATACAACGTTGCCTTATTCTAGTTTCTTTGACTTAGATCATACAATATATCACTATTGTTTTTATCTCAAGCAATCTTCTCAATTTGTAGAGAAGCTTGACTCGAGTATAGTTAATGCTCTATTTATGGAAATGATTAGAAGGGTTTAAAGATGATAGGAGTAAACAATTGTCGTACCTTTTATTCACTATCTATTTGTGATGGATTTCTATAAACAAAAAATTGTTTTCTACTAATTATTGTTGTTACTATTTTCGACCCAAAAACAAGCACTAAATGGGATCTTTACTTTAACTAGTCAACTAATATAACAAATTTTTCCAATATTAATTGAATAATGCATTATATTCTATCCTTTATGTTTTTCATTTTTTTGGCATCCTAACAATTTTATTTTCAAAATACATAAAATACAATTTGTATTCTCATGTTATCAATGATGTTCTCATGGTCAATATTTTAGTTATTAAATTTAAAATAATATTTTAAGAGTCGATATTATAATATCTAAATAATGGTTAAAGTTAGAAGTTTGAAGATTTAACGGTAACAACCTATAATTGAAGAGTGGTTTTGAGTTATTGCTAATGGAGTCATAATGTTAGGGTTTAATTGAAGAAAATTTTACAGAATTAGTCTTTTATCACTCCTCTTTTTCAAATATGCCCTCTCAACTTGCATCATTTCATTTTTGCCCCTATCATCGATTGTTACTTGGATTCACATTTTTTTAGTGTCTAAAATGTCCTTATCCGATATGCTTTGGTTGAGCGATTTTATTTTTATTATTAAACTAATGGGAACGGTTTTTATGGAATTAGTGGGGTAATTCTATAAGCCAACGATGTTTTTTACATATTTTTTCCCCTCAAATAAATAGGTAATGTTTAAAAAAAAATTCACTACATTATTTGGTAATGAAAGACAAACCAAACGGAGAAAATATAGAGAAACAGAGAGTACTGAAAATATTGAGACACATATTTCAATTGAAATAATTATTTAAACCATCTTGGAATGTGATTTTTTTTTTTTGAGTTCAAATGTAAGAGTGGAGATTCAAACTTACGACCTTTTAGTTTAGAGTTATGCTCAGTTTGACATCTTAGAATATGATTATCACTTGCATTTAAGTCAATCGAGCATGATTACATCTAATGAAAGCATATTTATGATTAATTATGTGATTATGTTAATTATAATTATAGACATGATTATAAAATAGGTAGTTGCTATTACCTATTTTATAAACACATCAGATTTTTCTAAGGTGTTTCAAGAGTTTTGAGTTAATTATATTCACGACCAACCTAAAAACATTACTTAAATCAACTTGTGAGCTTTGTCGCTGGATATTTGGTCTCTTTAGTTCTTGAACGTTAAAAAGTTTTAAGGCTAAATATATGTTTTAATCCCTAATGTTTGGTTGTTTTCTCAATTCAGTCCTTATTGTTTAAAAATTTTCAATTTAGTCACTTTTGTTTTAACATTTTTTAGTTTAATCTTTCACTATCGGATAAATGTTAAAATTGACGGATGATAAGCTTACATACAAAGTTCTTAGTAAATTGGCAAAAATTCGGAGGACGACAGAGGTCTTTTAAAAGAGGATGTTTTTTTTTTTTTTAAAATATAAATATTATTATTTCTTACACTTATTTTTAAAATATATTAATTTTAATTAGGTGAATACAAAATCATCTAAGAAACGATTTTTCACGTGTTATGAAACCGTCTTAAATGATGCGTAAAAAATTTGTCACATCAGAAATTATCTCCTCAACATAGGATTTCTTTAAATTTGAGAATAAAAGCTTTTCCTTGTATGGTTTACCACACTTTTTTTAAAATGACATAAATTAAGATTTAAATAAATTTAAATATTATAAAAATTTATACAAAAAAGCAATAAATTTTGAACTTATGAAACTCAATTATAAATTGACTACAAGCTTTTGGGTGTGTTTGACATAACTTTCGAAAAAAATGTTTTTTAAATAAAATTATTTTTTCTACGTGCACTTTTGAAAAAATTAACAATTTAAAATATGTTTAATATAGTTTCTTGAGTAATTTTAGATAATCAAAAATATTTTTTAAAAAAATCTTAACAAATAAAATGCACTTTAAAGAAATTGAATTAATTTAAAAGCTATTTTTTAAGAAACACAATGGAGATTGATTATCAAAAAATAACTTAAAAGTGATTATTCAAAATTCTTCAAAATATTTTTTTGAAAAACAAAATATTTTTGTACTTAATAATATCACTGAATATAGTGTAATCAAACCAATTCTTTATTTGAATTATTTTTTAAAAATATAAAATAAAAATACTTTATTTATAATATTTTTTTTTATCAAAAAGTGTTTAAATTAGAATACATGCCAAACAGATCCATGATTACTTTTCTAAATTTTAAATTATATTTTAATAGACACTGTTAATAAAACACTATTGTAACGTGTTTATTAAATAAATTTATTTGAGTTTTTCTTTTAGTTCAACATTCGTGGGGATGGAGAATCGACCTCTACAATGGTAATACATGCATTTATCTACTGAGTTATGCTCAAATTGACATTAAATTTATTTGAGTTGGCACGATTGAAAACATTCTATTATTTTTTTAAAAAGTATTTTATAATAAACATTTATGTTAACTTTACTGTATTAAAAGGTGGGATAGTTGAAAATTACTTTTGATCTATTTTTTATTTGCATCATTTTTAAAATTGAAAACCTACCCTTAATCAGGATAACTTATACTTTATTTGTTCACTTGCTTTCTTTTAAACTAACATAATATTTATGTTATGGAATTAAATTAATCATGTTAAATTAAAATTATTCTTAAAATTTTAATCCAACATTTAAAATGAAAAAAAAAACAATCAAATGAAGTCTTATAATTTTAAAACATAAGTCGTAATTATTTAATCTATATACTATATTGTATTAAAAGGTAGGTTGGTTAAAAATAAGTTTTGCCCGATTTGTCCTCTGTATATTTCTAAAATTTCAAATAATATTTCATATATATATATATATATATAAATTATTACGCTTATTAAAATTAATTATATGATATAATTAAAATGAATCATATTAAATTAAAAAAAATTTCTAAATCCTTATTATAATTAAAATCACATGTTTTGTTTTTCAAATTGATTACAATTTTAAAAATAACTTTTAAGACACAACATAAAATCGTTAAAAAATGAATATTAAAATTTAAAAGCATTTGTTAAGATGCACCAATCGTACAACGCCATGTAAAATCTTTTCTAGAACATTAATTTTTTTTTGACAAAAAATGGAAAATTATTTTAAAATATCACCAAGGCTTCTAAAGCCTCTCTCCTAATGGTAGCAGTAGAGTCACATTCAGCAAAAGAAAAGAACTCTCAGGAACAAGAAAAGTATATTACAAAACAGTAAAGATTGGAACTTTGAGCTATTAACATTTTACGCTCTTTAAAAAATGGAGCTGAGATCGAGAAAGATGTTTTCTTCTAAAATAAGTAAAGAAGAAATTTGAACCTACAACTTACGAGAAAAGTCACTAATATTTGACCGACCAACTCGAGTCGGGTAGAGGAAAGAAGGCATTCTCAATTGCAAGGGAGAAGAGAGTGTTTTTGAACTTTGAGCTCAAAAGGAGCTAAATTTACAGGATAGAATTAGCAAGCTGGATAGTATCACACCTCTAAATCAACCTCAGTTTTCATACAATCAGACCAGAAGGAAAAACCCAGAAAGGCTAATAATTAAAAAAAAAAAAAAAAAAAAAAAAAGGTGAGACAACAAGAAAACCTGATGAGTAGCAGTAGTACCAGCATCTTTCCCAGAAAAGCGAACCCGAAAAAGAAAGAAAGAAAGAAGAAAGATGTTGATTCGTTCGTGTGACATCGTTTTCGGAGTAACGTAATATGCAACAGTTCTCTGCATATATACCTCACCCACAATCCAATTATACATATCAATCAAATTACAAGAAAGAAAGAAAGAAAGAAAGAAGAAAAAGAAGAAGAAAGACCTATATTTTCAAGCTCAATCCTGACCAAGAGAAAACCCTCTGGAACCTGCTTCTTTATGGGACAGTTTGTCAAAACAGAAAACAAATTAGCTCTGACAGTATTATCATCAAATGGGAGTGTATCACAATGAGGAAATTATACGAAAAATCGCAGTCCACCTGCTTTTACCGAATACGCATCACCTACTATAAATTTTTGACATCTGTTGTATCATCTTCTTCCTAAGCAGCGATTCCTGAAATCAAACATTTTCATAGTGTTAAAAGCTATGTTTGGTTTAGTGAGATTTGGAAACTCCCTTACCTACTACAGATATTCAGCAAATAACTCAAACAAGTTAAGAACATCCTTTTGAAGATCATAAGTTTTAATTAGTATGCAACATAACAGAAACAGATCTAATTCGCAAATTAGCAAGCACTTAATATGGATCTACTTTCTTTAGTTATTTATGTAGGTGAATATGTAAACTTATTTTTGTTTAACAGGGAAACTAGTTAGCATTCAAAAGCTTAGGGACCGTTTTCAAAACAACTTTTAGAAACTACGATCAAATAACTCGTAAAATTTGAAGTTATTTTGTCGTAGAAATCATTGTTTACAAGTCCAAGATATTGGAGGAGGAAACTTAAGAAATTCTCAAAAAACAGATCATCCATAAAAAGAAAGAGAACATGAAGTTTTTCACTGAAAAGGTAGAAGTTGTTTTTCAGAATCGCTCTAAGTAGCCTCCAACTTTGAAAGGCGCATAACTACAGCATATAGCGGTTCTAAGGTTAACAAGATATTCTTTCTCTTTACAAAATTGTAAAAAAAGTCAAGCAAAACTCAAAAAAAAAAAAAAAAGCATAAAAATGAAAAGGCCAGGCAGGTATCCTGCAATCAAACAATCAAATTTTGACTTAAGCTTTATGATGTTTAAAGGGACAGACGCTTGAAGGTCTAAAATTTTGCGAGATACGAAAAAGACGTTAAAAGAAAGAAAGAAAGACAGTGAAAATGTACAAAATTTTCTTGAAAGTAGAAAGACTCACCTCTATTAGATTGTCTATTAGAAACACCATATCCAACAGTATAACCAGGATTGTTTCTACTAATAACATCTGAAGCTGCATTGCCAAGGCCAAAACCAATTGAGGAAGAATCCTCAAGTTCTGTTGGCAATGACTGCCAACTGGAATGCCCATAGAATGAGTTTCCTTCATCATTATTCCCATGAACCTCATCATAAATATTTGGTGCAGAGTACAAAGATGCTGAGGAAACATTGGTTCCAATGCTTCTAGCATAACCTACTGTTGTTCCTGATGTAAAGCTGGCATCTCCACTTCCGAAGTCGAGATTCATAGTATTGAATGGAGAACCAGCATTTTCCCCATGAGCTACACTCGCAGAAGCACCCCAAAGCCCTCCAATACTGTTCAAAGAATTAGTTCCTGTGTGCACACCACCAGAACCAGGAAAAGTCCTCAAGTGTGAGGAGTTTGTACCAGCAGAGTTACCGACGTTCCCCCACAGATTCTGAACCGATGAGCTTAAAATAGAACCATTACCTCCACTGCCTCCACCATATACCATGGGGTTCGGGCTACCATACCTATTTAAATTTCCACCATATGAAGGGCTCATTACTCGTCCATAGGTGAGGTTAGAGCTACCATTAGGACCGGTCCCGTAGTTCGGGCTCAACCCTGTATCAAGATTTAGCCCTATTCCAAAGCCAGGACTAATTGGAGAAAGCCCGCCACGACCAATTGTAACAGGACTAAATCTACCATCAGATCTCATTCCATATCCCCCAACTGAGGCTGGATTATATCCTTGATTATAGCCATTTAAATAGCTACCAACTCTACCAAAACTGTAAGGGTATCCACCTAATTGATTTCGATTTGGCACTGGAGATGATTCCTTTGGAACAGCCCTCTTAACCTCAACCATTTTACCATTGAGTTCATGAAAAGTTTTGTACAACACTTTCTCCACTGATTCCTCTGATTCGTAAGTGATAAATCCAAAACCTCTTGGTCTCTGAGTATTATGATCATACATCACCACAACATCTGTGATCGTTCCAAACTGATCAAAGTACTTTTTAAAATCACTCTCCGTAACAGTCGATGCCAAACCTCCAACAAATATCTTCTTTGTACGAGTAGGGCCAGGTGACCCAAGAATACCAGTATTGTTCCTGCTCAAAATGTTTTGATCATCTCGAGGAACAGCCTTCTTTGCTTCTACCTGAAGAAAGAAAAGAATAACAAAACATGAACACGATAAACTTCACTCTCATTACCAATTCAAGCAAAAGTCTATACACAAAGATATCATTCTAATACAAGTTGTTAAATCACCACTCTACTCAAAAGCTTAAGCTGATAGGTGAAGACAAATGTAATCATATATGAAGGCTTTAACACAAGTGATGATCATCACACGAACATCTCCTAATGTTCACGCATAATGAACTCTCTAGGACATGAAGTCTCCTAATTTCACATATCCCGGTTTCACGCTGAGTTTACATACCCATCACAAGGCTTCTCTCTTAGTGCTGATTAGATTTTAAAATGTTTGTACATATAGAATACAGCTCATATGGTGTAGATGTAACTGTAAGACAACATCATAACTGCTTGCAGACAATCTAACTAAAAATGTGGCTTCTAGCAATGAAAATGAAGCCAACCACTCACTTTATTTGAACAATTAGTATAGCTTTACTTTTTCTTCTACAGAGAAATTTTTTACTGCCATCATGCTTATTGCCTTTCCTAGGACATGTTGTATGGGCAATTGATTCTAAAAAACGACTGACATTTTGAGCAACTACATCGGCATTGTACTTCTAGAAAAACATGAGTATCATTCCACATGAAACAGAATTCGTTCTAATAAAATGCGGACAACCAAATCTTCCCATCCAAGCCTTGAAGGACAATTATAAGTTTTCCAAAATAAAAAAGCTTCAAAATACAAATGCTGAAGAACTCTACAAGTTTGAATCATGATGAACACCAAAGGATAATCTGGAAAACCTTGATCCCTCTTATGAGCATATTAATTCACAAAATCAAATCAGAATACACACTGCAACATGCCATGAAAGAGACATCTAAAGCTTCCAGTACAGGTGAAAAATCGATGAGATGAGAATCAAGAAGAATACACAAAACTTACAGTTCTTCCATCAATTACATGCTTTTCCAATACAACTCTTGCTGCAACGACAGGATCAGCAAAGACGACGAAACCAAAGCCACGGGCACGGCCGGTGGTCCGATCCCTCATGATCATCACCTCCACCACTTCTCCAAAGCTCTGAAAATACTCTCTAAGACGATCTTCATCTGTGTCCCACGAAATACCACCAATAAAAAGCTTGCCAGGATCCATGCCCACTCTACAATTCCATTTCAACTGATCCCATCAATATCATTCAACAATATCAATGCACAAAGCACACAACAATCGCACATCATAAAGTTTAGTCCAATCTCCATGACAAGAAGAAGAAGAACATGGCCGATCAATCCAGGTTGAAGAAAAACAGAAAGTTATACAAAACCACATGGATTCCGATGAAACAGCTTTTCTAAGGTCAGAAGGAGAATAAAATTCAAGCAACAATAAAAAAGAAGCATTTGTTTGAGAAACATCACAATGCGAGCTAAATTAGACGGACGTATCAATAACGAATTCATCATCACAATAGAAAATGCTCTTATTGTTAGATACAAAACGATTGCAATCAGATTCGATCTCAGAGCATCGGAATGTTCACCGATCAGAAAAATCGATCGATCTACAACCCCAGCAAAAGCCGGAGGCAAAAAGGGAAATGACCCACCCCCAAAAAGAGGCTAAAAATTCCTAAGAAATGAGTTTTGATTCAAGACCCAGAAAATTGTTCAAGTAAAAGATTGAGAAGGCAAATGATTTCCAGAGAAAAGAAACTTACCCAAATGAAAACGACCCACTTGGGAACTCTAGAATCTAAGATCTAAGAGAAGGCATAATAAGAAGAGAGGGCGAGAGGCCCTCTTTTTTCCTATCTCTTTCCTTGTTCCAGTTACTGTTTCGTTTTTGTTCAAGATAAATATGCAATACAAGAAGAGAAAGAGAGAGAGAAAAAAAAAACCAATTGAAAGTTATATATGAAACAGAGAGAGGGAGGGAGATATTTGTGTAAGAAAAGGAATTTGCATCTGAGATGGGCTCAATATTTGCACAAAATTATATAAATGTATATATAGAATATTATATGTATAGGTAGAAAGAGAAAAAGAAAAGAAAGACTTGGCCGTCTTCCGCATATGAAAGTTAACAAAGAAAGGGGAGAGACGATGAAATGGAAGATGGGTAACTCATTAGGTTAAAGGTTTTAACTTCAATTTATAAAGAAAGTTGCCATTTTTGTCCAATTTTTTCCTTTGGGCCAGTGAAATATTTTCTCTTTCTTTTTCTGGGTATTTAAGATTGTAAGTATTTTGTAAGAAACAAAATAAAATTTTGTATAAAAAAAAGAACTTTCACCAAAAACCACAACCCTGTGGTCCAAAACTATAAAATTTTCTGAGTAAATGAGAAGTTTTAATAAAATGAAAAATAGAGACAATAAAAATTGAGTCAATTTTTTTTTTCTATTCAAAATGAAAGTGAGAAATATTCAGAGATTTCTGCAGCAATTCTTAATTTTCTCCATGGAACTAGTCAATGTGAATTACCAAAAATACAAAATTTTAAAAATTCAATCTTTTTACCCATTATTCCACTTTCCATTCTACTAGGAATGAGTTAAGACATATATTGTCGACAAAAAAAAAAAAAAAACAAAACAAAAAAAATGAAAAAAACAAGTCTTATTCCTATTCCTAAATGAAATATAAGGATGTAGAGATCCTTATGTACACATAACATCTATTTAAATGATTCCTTTTCATAATTAGATATAATCTAACTCAATTTTGGTCTGGTCCAGCATGAAATGAAATTATAATCATGGAGTCTACTCGATAAAAATTTGAATTTTCAATTCCACGTATTGAATAATGAAATGAATTTCTTTGCTGTTCTTTCACATTCTTTTATATATATATAAAATTACCACCACAACCAAATAACTTTGTGTGGAGGCAAGGAATGAGACATTTAAGCTAAACTAACTTCTTGACAATTGCATATTCTTAGATTATTTAAATGATCTTTCAATTCAAAGAAAGGTAAATATGGAAAATAGAATGATTAATAATGAATGAAATAAAATAAATGGATGACTTTTTTAGTATAAAAATAGAGAGAAGAAAAGGAAAAAAAAAAGGTGGGGGCAGATGTGTGAAAGACAGAAGGGATTGCTTGTGCTTCCACACATTCCATGGAATACAAACAAGTAAAAGATTCAATTTCACAAGTTTTCTCTATTCTCCCATAATACATTTGTATTCCCTCTTCACTTTATTATTATAATTAATACACTTGTATTCCTAATTTAGCCCCTAATTCCTTCAACTTTTCCTCATTTTCTTGGTGACATTTTTTTCCCAACAATCTAAAAGAAAACTTATTTTTATCATTTTTTTAGTTCAACAACACGGGAATGAAGATTTAAATCTCCAACCTTTTAGTTGATGATAGACTCCAAATCAGTTGAGCTATACTCAAGTTGGCAACCGATCACGTAGTTAATGAATATTGCCTAATGTTTTAGGCTAATTAAGTCACACCGTTTAAAATGATCAATAGTTCAAATTATCAAGGTGAGTGTAATTGATTAGTCAAATCGAGCATAGCTCAACTAGTTAAAGATATATCTATCTGACCAAGAGGTCATCTCCCACCTCCACATGTTGAACTCAAAAAAAAAAGTGAATAATTTAGTGGTTAAAGTATTTTTTTACGTCTTTTATTAAAGGGATAGTATGTTTAACTCTACACTCCATATTTGTAATATAATATCTCATAAATTTTAAGTAAAAATTTGTTTGGGTCATTAATGTTAGTTTTTCAAAAAAAAATTAACAAAAAATCACATATAAGTAAAAAAAATTGATACCTCAACTTGAGATATGTGACTTTAGACATTTATTCAATAAGCATGTATTAAAATGATTAATGATGAACAAAACATGTGTTAAGTTTATGTTAAATATATAATATATTAATAGCTCAAATGTTGAAAAGTTATAATTTTTTATTTTTACATAACAAAAGTTCATATCGACAAAAAAAAAAAAATAAATTGAAAGATTAAGAAGAAAAGTAGTAAAATAGCCGTGGTGCCATGATTCAAACAATTAAAATATCTCATGTATTTTGTTTATTTACTTTTTTTTTTCTTTTTCCTTTTTCCTTCATGGTTTGGTTTGTAATTTAATTTCATTCCCATGCATCTAATAAAACTTTTCAATTTAATTGATTAACGTCGAAGTGAAGCTAATATAACACCACATAAAAATCGATGTGATATATTGACATGTTATACTATTATAAATGTAAAATGCTTACGTCAAATTATTTCATGAGATGTCGAAAGATAAATTTGAGGCAGCAGTTAGTTAATTAAATTATATATTATCGATTAAAAAGTCAAAAATTTGAATCAAGACCCTCACATATTATTGTTGAATTCCCAAAAAAAAAAAAAAAGTTTTACATGATATCACATCAACTTTTAATTGTTGACGAAAAAAGAGAAGAAAAAAGTTATAGATGACAAATATTATCGAGACTAGGGTTTATATGTGACCCTAACACATTAATTATTTAATAGTGTGTGTGTTTAAAGGATGGTGGATGACCAACTTGAATGGTCCAAAGGAATAGCTGCCAACCACACACTAATTAAACAATCTTCAACATTACAGAAAGAACTTGAGAGGTAGCATTTAAATAAACAAAAAGCTACTAATTCTAACCATTCTTTCTTTTTCTTTTCTTTTTTTTTTTCCTTATAATATTCTACAAGTTCAAATTAAAATTTTAAATAATAAAAAGAAAACAAAATTCTATCCTTGTGTACTGTTTTTACTTTTCCTTAAAGTTGACTCTTGATACTACTGGTGAATGGTCCATCAGTAATTTAGTTGTGGTAGAAAAAAAAAAGTGAAAATGGTTTTGGTGACAATGAAACTTGAACCATAGGAAATTTATATGGTTGAGACTTACGAAAATTTTAAGAATATTATATATATATATATATATATAATTTAGTTTTTAAGTTGGTGTTTTATTTATTTATTATTTTTTTTTTTTATGTATTGAATTTTTTTGTTCTATAAAGTTAAATTATTAGTTGTTAGAATAATAACAATATTTTATATGGATTTATTTTCTTTAATAACAAGTCACATTTTGATTTGGATAAATTCCTACCAGCCGAGTTATATAATGTGGATAGATTTTTTTATATATAATAAGTAGTGAAATATATATTATTAAATTATAACAAGTTGTATTTCTAACGTATTTTGATATTAGAGGATTATTTTCTTAATGATTATTAATATGTTTGTGAAATTGCGGATTTGAATTTTTTTTATAAAAAAAATCAGAAAATAGACTAAAAAATGACTAAAACAATATTAGTCACTAAATTATATTATGATTAGTCAAAATTATATTTAAACCCAAGAAACAACTTTTTTTTTTTTTTTTTTTTTTTTT
>JAOANK020000018.1:616919-633732 GCA_026257165.2 Telfairia occidentalis
TTTTTATTTTTTTTCTCTTTTTTGAACAATACTTAGCTCTTAGGGTCACATTGAGAGCTACTTTTTTTTTTGTTTTTTTCATTTTCGAAGTGCATTGCTTAAGTGTGTTTAGTAGGACTTTTAAAAAAATATATTTTAAAGTAAAACACTTATTGTTTTATCTAAAAGTAATTTAAGTGCTTTTTATTTGATTTTTTAGAATTTTCTAAATTGCTTTTGATTATTAAAAATTTTATAAAATATGTTTAATCAGTTAATAATATGCTTCAAAAATTTTAACCAAATGCTACTATTTTTTAGAAATTTTTTTTAATCAATAAACAATTTAGAAGTCATATATACAAACACTAAATCATAATCGGGAGGTTCTCGGTTCTTTCAATTTTAGCCTAAATCAAGAATTGAATATCAAACCGAACCAAACCAATGTCCAATTAAGGGGAGAACCAATTTTCAACCTAACTGATCGGTCCTATCTTTTGGATTGAACATTACCTTTTGTGTAATTTCCAATCATAATCTCTTGCACCTTGAGTCTCATCTAGGTATGATTATTAGTAGGTGTGTTCAAAAGAATCGACAGGCTAAAAAAATTGGAGCAACCCAATTCAGCCCATACAGTTTGGATTGGTCTGAAAATTAATTTAAGTTAGATTTGATTTATTTTATCTTAACCTAATTGGATTGGTTCAGTTCACATGATTATATAAAATCATAATTAAGTTTTATAAATTTATTGTTAACCTAAGATTCTCTTTCCCTTCAAGATCATTTCTAATTCTAACTCATATTAATTTCAAACAAAATCTCAAATAGTTGGATTGTCCTAAATTTTGGGACAATCGACTTTTTCATGATAGCATTAATTTCTATATTTGAAAGTTAAATAGTTCTACCTAACAAATTATAAAGAGTGAATTTTGATTGAAATACGATCAAATTGAACCAACCCAACCCAATCCAATTTTTACGAATTGATTTGATTTTGATTCATAATTTCAACCAAAGTTGTTTGAATTATAGAAATTTGCAATCCAAATAATTGAGTTGAGTCCAAATTAATATCACAAAACCCAATCCATGAACACCCTTTTTTTTTATAGCAACAATTGCAATAACAAAAAGTGGGAAAAATATTGAATCAAATATGAAGATTTTTGAATTTTTTTTTAAAAAAATTGAGGTGTACAATTTTTGCTACATCATTGAACCATTGGTCGGTTTGGACCAATTCGATTTGGTCTTGTCGATTCACCCTTTTTTTTCATCTTTATTTTTTTCTACTCTTTTTTGAATCCATGACCTCTTAGTCAGAGAAATATGCAGAGCTATATTCGATTTGACTATTTTTTTCTAATTTAACAATATGAGAAGATTCGAATATTTGACATTTAGAATAGAGACATAATGTCTTATTCAATTAGTTATGCTCAAATTGGCTAATCACCCAAAATCAAAGTATAGTCGAAGCACTTTGAAATTCTTGGTTAGGTTAAGAACAAAAAGAGGAAAGAAAAAAAGAAAAAGAAAGGTTGCTCGACACTTATAACACACATGTATAGGAAAGTTAAGATTCAACCAAAGTTCTAAGTAATTTCAAACACTTTCTCACGTACGGGTATCACATATGCAACAACTTTAGGTTAGCATACACAAATTTCATTCACACATTTAAAAATATGTGAAAATGCATAAATACGATAACCTATATATTCGAAAAAGGTACATTTATTTTTAAATGTGTACAACATTACAACAAATTTACATGTGTGAAATTCAATTCACACATACAAACCTTATTTAATGAAAACAATTTGCCATATTTTCCTTATTTTTTGAACTATTGTATCATAAAGATATTACTTTTTGAGTCCATTGTGAGAAATTCAAGAAGTAATTATGCAATCTTCTTGTGAATATACTTTTTCAAGTGGGTGGTTTGAATTTTTTAAACTAAGTAGATCACATAAATATATTTAACATTAAAAACGTAGCATTGTTCGTTAAATATCATATCACCATGTTAATGATGTTCTTTAATACAAACTTGATTGAAAATATTAATATCTTAAATTATTTTTGTAATTTCATACTATAAATGAAATTATTTCTTAACCTCCCCAAAAAAAATATCAATATTTTAAAAATAATTGAGAAAGAGGACAATATGCCCTGTACGAGAGTTAAAATTCCACCTCCACAAGTTTTCGAACTAAAAAAAACCGCATCTATTGTTAAAGTCACTTTGGATCGGGTCATTTGTATGATGGGCCGACCCAAACATAAATGACCCGAGCCCATTTCCCATGTTCACCCGAAGGGATACCAAGGGAATTAAACAAAAGAAAGAGGACAATATCGTAACTACGTACTTCCATTTAACCTTTTTACTTGCATTTACTTGGCCAGTTTTTCACCCAACCGAAGACCCTCACCGCCGCAAAAATTTTACCACTCTCAACCGCCGCTAATGGACCTCTTCACCGCCGATCACCGGATTCCGAGCTCCGACCAGTTCCCACAGCACGTAACTCCATTTCCCGACCCGACGGACCTCCTCTACGCCACTCCGTCGGCCGTATTCCCCCCGGCCGATATCATCGCCCACTGTCCGAACCCTCCACCGCCGCCGCAGAAGCTCCGTCCCATCCGCTGCAACGTCCGGTCCCCGGTGGGTTCTCATGCCGAGAACATCTTCGACGGAGCCCTAAGGAATTTCCAAGGCGTTGCGTCGTCGCCCGAGGGTGGATTTTCTGGCGATCAGCTCTGTGTGGCTAGTATTGATCCGTGCGAGTACTTCAATTCCTCTGCGAGAGACGATAAGCCCGAAGCCAAGGTTAATGGCGGCTTCCGCGATATCATCGGAAACAATTATTTCTCGGAGGAGGAGACGAAGAACGGCGGTTCCGGTGCTGTTATCGCGGTGGAGAATTTGAGCCGCAGCCGTGAAAGACCTCAATTAGATTACGATTCTTGGTGAGTTTGAATTCTGACCTGAAACATCGCCTCACAAAATTTGAGGGTTTTGTTTTTTGTTTCTATCAGTTGAATTGTTGAAGTTTATTTACTTGGATTCTTTTTTTCTTTTTCTTTTTCAGTTGTTCGCTGCTTGGAATTTTTTAGGAAATGTGAATTATTTTATGATGGTAAATTCTGAATTCTTATGGGAAAGTGAGAAGATTAAAGAAAAAGCTTCTCTGGAAAGTGATCCTTATAAAATATGGAAAAGAAATTGCCCTTTCAGTTGGGCTCTCTTCATTCAAATTCTGTTCTCTTTCTTTCAATTCTTCAAAAAAAAAAAAAAAAACAGAGAGAGAGAGAAAGAAAAAAAAACAGAAAAGAAGAATTTATTTCACAGATTTTTGAAGTTCAAATATGGATTATAGTTTATTACTTTCATCCTTGAGGTCTTTCTCTGTCTCTTTTTCTCTCCATTAAAAATATAATAGAAAAGTAAAAGATGAATCGTGTATTACTTTCAACATTTAGGGTTAGAAATAAGAGAAATGGATTCTTTTTAGGAGATTCCCAAAAAGATCCCAAATGGCATTAATAAGAAACAGAAAGTAATTAGAATTACAAAACCCTTTTAAGAGAGTGCACCAATTTGAAGTAATAAAATGACAAGGTCAACTAAGTCATAAAAGATTCTTCTTTTTCTTTCCTTTTTTAAAGTTCCCATCAGTAGCAATCATCATATTGTCCCAGAAAATATTAGCTCTCCTTTTGAAACCATGGCCAAGGAAAGAGGTTGTTCCAAGAAATGGATTTGTACTGAAGAGTTGAGTTCAGAACTACCCAAAGCTTGTTTGAGACTTATGGTAATTAGATGTTTCATCAGATAGATAATGGGGGCAATCAAAAGACACGAAACTAAGACGACTATTGGAAAGAAGAGGTGAGGGGGAAAAGAAACTTTATACTTTAACCTCCTTTGTATTGTATTGGATTTAAAATCTAAAATGCTCTGATCACAGAACTGGTAGGCGTTCGGTTCTTGAATAATGAGATCTTGTGAATTCTTTTAGTTGTGGTGAAGCATTTTCCGATTGTAGTAGTATAGTTAGTCGTGGTTTTTCTTTTTGTCGTGGTCGCCTACCAACCTACCAATATTGCAGCAATGGGTTAGGGGTAAATTTCATAGAACAGGAAGTTCTTGTGCTGATATGATGGTTTCTTGTCATTGCAGTAATTTGAGACTTGTGGTAAAGCATTGGAAGTCATTCCATTTTGTAGAAACTGTTGCTTTGTGCTACTTTTTTTTTCCTTGAAAAGGACTCCATTTTAGAAAAATACAACCCCTCCCTTCCTGGCCCGGAAAAAAGAGGAGTCAATAAAGTACTCCAAACTCCCTTCTAGATCTCGAAAATACTATCAAATCTGCCCCATTTCACAGAATAACATTACCAGCATCCTTCAGAAATTTTCCCCCTTTTAATTTTTTTTCCTTCTGCCTCTTGAAATCGATGTTAGAATACACCCCTGATTTGTTTAGGTATTCAATAGGGCTGCTTCAAGTTAAATCTTTCAACTGAACATTGAAATCCAACCCATTCAAACTTGGAAGCTTGACCAAACGATTTAGGTCGTCTTCCACGAACGGTTTAGGTTTTTTCCCACCATTTCACTTTCACCCACGTCTTTTTTTTCCCTTATGAGAATGATCAGACGCCTTATTAACTCCCTTTCGAGGCCGAACATATCCTCCTATTTCTCAATAATCCTATCCATAAAGTCCCAACTTCAAAATCCGCAAATTCCTTCTCATGGCTGCTTATTTTGTCATTGAAATTAAGCTTATGATAAGTTATTATATAGAATTCCTTACCGTTTATTGTTTAATATAATAGTTTCTACACAGCAGCATCTGTAAAATCATGATTGAAGTTTTTATTGAGACCAAAAAGATGCATACATGTTTAATTAAGCTCCAGGCAATGTTGTAGGTTACGGTTATTTAATGAGTTCATCTTTTCTGAAATGAAATTATTTGATTATGGTTTCCAGCTCGACTTCAGATCGTGGTGATGACATTGTAAGCACAAAAAAACCTTTAAATCATAAGAGAAAGAGAACAACAAGATCGCTTGAGCTTTTTGTGGAGAATTTGGTAATGAAGGTAATGGATAAACAGGAGCAGATGCATAAGCAGTTGATAGATATGATAGAAAAGAAGGAGAAAGAAAGAATAGTGAGAGAAGAAGCTTGGAAGCAGAGGGAAATTGAAAGAATGAGAAGGGAAGAGGAGTTAAGAGCCCAAGAAACATCTCGCAGTTTAGCCATTATTTCTTTGATCCAAAATTTGCTGGGCCATGAAATTCAAATCTCCCAACCAGTTGAAAACCAATGTACAGAAGATGATGGAGGTGAAAGCAGCATTCAGAAGGAACTAAGAAGTGATCCAAGTACTAGGAGATGGCCGCAGGCTGAAGTACAAGCCTTGATATCACTTCGAACGTCGCTGGAACATAAATTTCGTGCTACAGGCTCTAAAGGATCTATATGGGAGGAGATATCCATTGAGATGCACAAGATGGGTCACAATCGCTCGGCGAAGAAGTGCAAAGAAAAATGGGAAAATATGAACAAGTATTTCAAACGGACAATTGGGACTGGGAAGGCTAATACTTCAAATGGTAAGACTTGTCCATATTTTCAAGAATTAGATGTTCTTTACAGAAATGGAGTGGTAAACACTGGAGCTGTCTTCGATAATACAAATACTGAAAATAAATCCAAGGCTGAAAGAAGTATAGACCTCTTTCATGAAGAGGCCTTCATACAAGGAGAATGAGAATGAGGACCTCAAGGTGAAAGAGAACTTATAGACTGGATGGCCTTGAACATTATACAATTTTTAAGAGATGTATGTACACTACAGATTCCTTCGGTCGGTTTTTGCAGCCCAGATTTCTCAAAATGCAATTTCTTCATGTTTTCCCTCGGTTCGTTTATGGCTGCTTTCTCTATCCGCTCGCATTTCGGACTTAGAACTCATGGATGTTGATGTTTCAGGGAGTAGATTGAGGGAACTCTTGAATCAAGTTTCTGACTTGATGATGCTTGAAATTCTTGGTAAGTAAATGGATTGTAGTTGAAGACATATCATTTTTCTTCTCATGAGATTTGTTTAAATTTGTTGCTTAAATTCAGTGGTTATTCAAATCAGTCAATTAGTTGTAACCAGAAATAGATTGATATTGATCCTCTGTTTTCTTTGATTGAGTTCATTCAATGATTTATCAGGGTTTCTACTGCTAGGTTTGATTTGAAGGGTCATTTAGAGTATTTGCTGATTTTTATTTGAGAGAAATTGCTACTAAACCGCAAATTTTTTTTAAGAATTATTTTAACGTTAATTTCTATTGTGGAAACAGCTCATTTTCTTTTAATATATGAAAGTTACAAAATATTTCATCAAAGGTATTGAGGAAGGTTCGATTTTATCAAAATTCTATATATTTTTTCGTTAAAAAAACTGTAGATTTAATAATTTAACTATGATAATTCTGGTAAGTTCAATTAATTAAAACTAATTAATGAAAGAAAGATTAATTACATGAACTTAATATCGTAACTACTGTTTACTTATTTATTTATTTTTCTTTGGCGGGGTGGGATCTACACTTGTATCTTCCATCCACTTGTTTTTTATTTATTTTTGTAATTCATCTATTAATTTTAATAATAAATAATGTACAAATTAAAATTAAATTTTATTAATGAACAAAATCAATCATGGAATAATTTCATCCAAAAGTTCAATAGTCAACCCTAATGTCGTTTTTTCTTCGAAATCTTTTAAATTTTGTCCAAACATATGTTTTATAATTGATTGAACACACTAAAAAAATATTTTTATTTTAACAATTCTTCAAGTTTAAGATAACGATCACAACAATCATCTAACTTAGTTAGATTGCAATATGATGAAATTGAAAATTTAGATTAAAAATCAATACAACTTCTCAACTTCAGGTTCAAAATTCATTTTCCCCTTTGTTTACTTATGCGAGAACTATTAAAAACATGAATGGCAATTATTCAATTAAAACATTAGACAAAAATTAAACATGCTATTTTATGAGCATAGTGACATGCCAATGTCGGTATTTTCAATTAATATTTCCATAAACTCGAGAGTTCAATAATTCCATTGCATTGAATATCCAATAATAATAGAGATTAAAAAAAAATCCAGCTGTATATTGGACTTTCTTTACAAATTTTTTGAATCCGAAAACGACACCGTTTCATCCAACCAGTTTCAGTCTCCCGCCAACACAGAGATCTTACGATTATTTGAATTCAGACAGCGCCGAACAGAGAGCTGCAGAAGCTGCCACGTGTCCAAATTGGATTTTAAAAACGAATCTCTTCGCTCCATCTTCTCCGATTAAAAAACCCTAAAAATGCGCTGAATGAATTGAACTCTGCAAAATTTTACAGAATTTTCATCTTCAAAGCTCTGGTAATTCTATTACATCCAATGGCCTCCGTCATCAAGCCCTCTTCGCGCTATACTTCGTACGATGTGCGCTCTTCCGCTTCCTCCCATTTCTCCGACCCTTCTTCTTCCTCCGAGTTCAAGCTCAAGTCTCCAATGGCCGCGAATTCGTCGTCTTCGCGCGCTCTTGTTAAGACCAGGGCGTCTGATCTAGCTAGAGTCAAGTCGAAGCCGTCGGAGCAGAATTTGACGGCGATGGTGAAGAAATTCATGGAGAAGCGATCTGGTTCGAGGCCGAAGACGGCGAAGCAGCCGACAGGGTTGGTGATTCCGTCGGATTTGATTGCGGAGGATTTGAAGAAGACGTCGAGGAAGGGAACGAACTTCGGTGGGCTGCATAAGAAGCTGTTTGGGAAGGGAACGGCGGCGGTGGAGAAGAAGGAGAAAGAGGTGAAGGCGTTGACGGAGGTGAAAGGGAATACGAGGACATTGGCGATGGTGCTGAGAAGTGAAAGAGAGCTTTTGAGTTTGAATAAGGAGCAAGAGTTGGAGATCACTGAACTCAAATTACTTATGGAGGAGAAGTACAGAGAGGTGAAGAACAGGATACACTTCTTAATTCTACTCTACTTTCCCAAATTTTCTTTTTTTTTTTTTTACTTTTTAACTACCAATTCCACTTAATTAGTTGAAATTTTTCATTTTTTAAAAGATTTATAACTAGCTAGGAACATTATTAAGTTTTGATTTTATGGTGGGGTTTGAATATTTTCATGATTGGATTTTTAGTGTTTTGTTTAGATAAAAGAGTAAACCCTTTTTTCCAAGAATTGTGAACAGTGTAATTTTCCACATATTGTTTGCTGACACAAAACTGAGTGAGGCTTGTTGTTGTGTTATCAGATTGAGAAGTTGAAAGATTTGTGTTTGAAGCAAAGAGAAGAGATAAAGTCATTGAAGGATGCAATATTGTTCCCAGATGTTATGAACTCTCAGCTTCAAGGGATCCTTGAAAAGCAGGATTCAGAGTTGAAGCAAGCCAAACAAATCATCCCTACCCTACAAAAGCAGGTCACTACTCTCACTGGCCAGCTTCATTCCCTAGCCGAGGACCTTGCCGAGGTATGCAAACAACAATTCAACTTTCTACCATAAAAAAAAATCCTTCAAAAGCATTAAAAGACAGACCTGGAAAGTGGGAAATCTTGGTTTGGTTGATCATCAAGGGGCTTTGTTATTGGACCTAATGCTTTTAACAATAGGACGACCCAGCTCAGCTCTAGCCCTTGAAAGCTATCGTTTCTTTGATATGAACTATGAAATTACTTCTCATCTAATGAAGTTTGCACTTTGCTTCATAAGTTTCTGATAGCACTACTGACATTTTATTTTGAACAGGTGAAGGCAGATAAATATGCAGGAAAAGCTTGGTTGCAAGGTAATAACAGTTCTCCTCACACACCAACTTATGATCACGAGGTTGCTTCCAACTCTTTGGTAAGCACAAAAGATTTCCTTCAATCTTCATGTCTCATCTTTTTAATGTTGATTCATATCAATCCTGTTACGGTTTGCTCAAACGAGAAAAGATTGAGAGTATGTCTAAGTTACTCCTCAAAAATAAGAGGTTAGGAAGATAACAAAGACCATCTTGATAATATTTAATCATCTGGGACTTAGCTTTACCAAGACATAGCCAATTTATCTATTTGATGCAAAATCACTCATCCAGCTTTTATGTCATTCAGGAGTTCAGTGCCTGTGATCCAACATCTCCTGGCAGTCCAGATGACTTTTTGCTGAAGGATGTGAATCCCTGTCTCACACCCTATTATGCAACTAAATCCAAGGTATTATTACTTCCTATTTCTGCTGTTAACTTCTCACAACCAAGAGTGTTCATTTCAAGTGTAGCTCTAGCCAGCCTGAGTCAGTAAGCAAACTAATTAACTGAACTCATTCCTACAGGAGTTTGAGGAAATGGGATATGATTCTCCGCAAGATGAAATTTTATCCCATAACAGAAAGGAATCTGGTTTTAAATCTTGTTCCAGGAAATTGTCCAAAAGTTCTGATTGCAGGCAGAATTCAAACAAAGCAAACCCTACAAAAACAGCCCGAAGATCCGATGAAGCCAAATACACGTATGGAAAGCCAGTGCATAAATTCTACTGAACCTCATTGGGGTCACATTCTTGATTCTTCTATATAATTTTTTGTACCTTGTCACCTACTGTCACTGTATGAACCATAGTTTATGTTGGATCCTGATCCAACAATTGGGGCTATAATGCCACCCGGTCTTCTTTGTCTACTCCTTGGGTAAAGTATAGTCCATCTGAGCTTTAGGGAGTAATACCATTGAGTGTAAATGCTACATTTGAAGAGCTCATTAATAATAGTAAATGGTCTAGTTCTTTGAGAATGTTACTATTTTGCATTCAAGCTATATCTCCACAGTTCCCTAATGGGCCAGAACCAATGTTCCATTGATCTTAAGACTGACAAGTGAAATTTAGAATGAATAAGCAATTAAAAGCATCTTTCAGACTCAACTTTTGATGGTACATATCCAATTTCATAAAAAAACCGCAGGCGGTGACTCAGCAGCAACTCTATCAAGCACTAATTTTCATCCAATAAGATGCATTAAAGTACTAGTGTGCCATATACTACACATGTTTAATGGAAAATGATACAGGTGAAATAGAACAAGTTGGGACAGGTTTTCTTTTCAAAGCAATCGCACAGGCTTTAACTTACATTCTACTATACATAGAACTTACAAAGCAAGTCATGATATCAAGTGGACTGCAATAACAGTTTCCATTTCCAGTATCAGGTCTTATGCCATCCCTCCGCTTGTTGCAGTTCTTATTATCTGAAACAGAGCTGTCACAAGAGGGAAATGAAAAAAGAGTTTATTTCACTCAAACATTCATCCATCAGAATTTGAAAATAACCTTGTTTAATACTATCAGAATTTGACAGTTTCTACTATAAGCAGAACAAAACTCTGTCCGGACCAAGAGAACACAGAAAGCATGCTTTAACTTGAGGGGCATTTTTGTTAATAAGAAATCAAGCTTTCATGAGAAAAAAGAATGAAAGGTCATTAAAAAGAACAGCTCAAGAAAAGGAGCCATAAAGCTGACTATAAAAAAAAGGGTTCCAATCCAAAGTAATTAGATCTAGAGGGTAAGAACAAAACTCCTTAGAAATCGAAGCAAACCCACAAAGAAGGTGTTAAAACCTAAAAACCAGATAGTGGCATCTTGTGTGATTCTGAGTAGGTGCTTTTGGCAAACGCACATTCTACCGTGCAACATTTTAGTTAAATTACAAATTTGGTTTATCAACTTTCAAGATTGTATCTATTTATTTCTAATACTTTAAAATATTTATAATAGGTTCTTAAACTTTCAAAATTGTGTCTATCAAATCTTTATACTTAAAAAAAAAGAAAAAAAAAATCTTAAACTTTGAACTTTATATCTAATAAGTCTCTATTAACTTCTTAGGTGACTATCTTACTAAAGAATTACATGACAGACTGATTTCAAACTGATATAAGCTTTTGGTAGCACAAGCATTGAACGATAGAGACCTACTAAACACGAAATTGAAAAAGTTCAAGCTACGAGACTCTGTTCAAACTAGGAAAAAAAAAAAAAAAAACTAAACAGACACACTACTACAAATTCAGGAATCTTAAAAACTTTTAGAAGAACATAGACTAAGTAGACGCATCTGTAAAAATGAGGAACCAAATACATAATTGAACCATTTTCATTCTAGAGCAGCAGAAAAGCGATAGAACCATATAAAAACAAGCACATGCAATTGCAAACCACAACACAGAAGTAATCATCGTAAAGACGAGAATGAGAAGAAGAAAGCCTGCGAGGAAGAAGAAGAAAGAAAGCATACATGATCCAATAACAACGAAGACAAAAAATCCAAGGAGAATTGGACCAACTGGGTAGTCATATCCTTTCTTGGACGAGACTTCAGGAACCAAACCCCTTTTGCTGATGTTCTTCTCGAACTTCGCAACTTTCCTCTCCGCAAGGCGCTTCGAAGTGGTCTGCCAAATTCAACAGACAAATTTTCACATGCGAATTAAAGAGAAATGAAACCATATTGCGACAAGGAGTTGAAAATCGAGGAAAACTCACGAGAAAAATCAAAGGCATGGAACTGGAGAGCGAATTGAAGGGGTGAAGTAATGAAAGAGGAAGAACAAAAAGGATCATCTAACAGGAAGAATGAGGGAAAAGGAGAAGAAAGTTACCATGTTCGTAATCAGAGCGGTGATGAACGGAAATCAGAGAGGAGATTTGTATGCCGGAGAGGAAACCTAGCTTCCACTTGTTGCGTACTGTTATGTTCGTCTTCAACTGCCGATGGACCTTAAAATTTATGGGTTTCTTTTTTCTTTTTTTTTTTTCATACTTTTGGGTCTCCATATTTTCCAACGATTAATGGAGTGTTTGTTACCCTAAGATTTTGAAGGAAATGACTTTCTTTATTTGTTATCACCTTTTATTTACACAAAAAATATTGAAATAAAAATGAATGGATTTTAAAGTAGTTTTTTTTTTTTTTATGGAGTTCAAAACATATAGGATGAGAATTTGAATTCTCAACCTTTTGGTCAAATATGTTTTAACTCATAAGTCATGCTCAATTTAGCAATAGATTTTATTTTAATTAATAAATTAAAATTAAAAAACTTATATTTATAATTTATTTTATTATTATTATTATGTTATGAACTTCCAAAATGTCTATCTTAGATCTTAAAACTTATAAAAAATAATAATTTCGATCCTCGCAATATAATTGTCACATAATATTTATTTATGTAATGCTCGTCTTCAATTTTTGTAGCATAAATACACTTGTACTAAAAAAAAAAAACTCATATTAAGATACTTACACATATATTTGAACTATATCATTGATTTATTAAAAATAAAATCAAGATAAAGACCAAGACGATCCCTTTTGAAAGTTCAAAAGCCAAAACAACCATGTTAAAAGTTTAAAGATCAAAATAAAATGAATTTAAAAATTCAAATACCAAAATAAGATTTAAATCTAAAACCATTACTACAACTTAAGATAATTCATGATAATTCAAAATATTTCTTCAGATATTTGATAATACAACTAGACCCTATTTAGTTACTCAGCTTTCCTACCTATTTTACTTTGGTCCCTAAATTTAACACAATTATTTTATTCTTTATCCCTAATTGTTCACTATCTATCTCACATAAACATATATATAGTTTAAAACCCAACAATAAAATATGTTAAATTTTCAAACAAAATAATTTATGGCAAGAACAGATTAATTTTTTCATACTTAACTTAAGAAACTACAACAAAATACACTAAAATAAAACTTATCCTAAAAAATCCTATAGTTTGGAGGGCAAGATGAAAATAAGAAATGCATTGAATAACCTTTTATATAATGAAAAAATAAATTGATGAACCTTAAGATGATACAATTACATAAAAAGAGACGCTCAATATATCCAGACAACTAAACCTTCCACCAAAGAGACTAATGGGTTCTTCAGAAAAAAATAAATAAACTAAGCAAAAGCACTTCATATTTAAAAAAAGCAAACTACTTTTTTTCTCTTCTATCTTACAACATAAATACAGATCATGTACATGATGAAGACCTGCAGAGGTCTAGTAGGGTGAGGACTGAGGGGGGAAAAAACAACAAGAGTTAAATTTCATAAAGTGTTAGATCTATCAAAATTGGGCTTTTCTTTCCAGAAAGTGAAATCCAAAATTGATTATAATTCATCCAACTTTCACCTTTTGCATTTAGAAAAACTATAAGTTAGGAGTGGCACTTTGTTTTTACTTTTTTACCAGTTGTGAAGTTGGGCAGTAATGCTTTTTACCACTGGGTGGTATTCAGTGTGCATATGCTTCTTTGCCTTCTCTGAACCTGGTTGCTCCAGCCACTCCTTGTATATTTCTTTCACCACTGGGTTCTCAAAAGGATCCCTAATTAAAACCTGTCAGGACACAAAATAAACGTTAACTTAAGTTTTGGTCCTTCAATTGTCAGGTTTATGTCTATTGAGTCCCTGTACTTTGAAGAATTTATTACATATCCTTGAACTTTCGTGGTTGTATCTACTCTCTATACTTACAACTCTCGGTTTAGCGCTTGCATCGCACGTTGACTGTACTATTTAAACACTACGTAATGGTTTATTTTAGGTAGATTCCTACATTTGGTGACACAAGTGTTAAACATATTATGAAAATAAAGTTAAAGGGACTTGTTCGATATTTTTACAAAGTATAAAAGTAAATAGATACAATCCTGAAAGATCGAGAACCAAACTTTAATCGAAACGCTGCAACTTTGTTAATATATTGCTAAATCAACTCAAACACAGCTACTAACCCACCCACACCCTTGAAAATAACTCCTAATTGATCACCCCGCACATAACACACGAACTAGCCAAGATGGCTTTAAGAGAGCATAAATAGGTCACGATCCTACGCCTAGAAAATGATAAGTAGATAAAAGAACATGAATGTTGTTTAGAGAACCACATATTTCATAGAGACCAATTAAGCATGACATAACTTTTGTGGAAAAACATTATCAACGTGACATCCTAACCAGAACAAACAGAAAGGTAATGTCAATAACCAAGGAAGCACAGACACGGAGCATGCCACGACACAGCTTTTTGTCACTTTCTAAAAATTTAGGACATGTACACATTAGAGATATATTTTTTCTTCATTTAGGATATATGTATTTATATGGATCTATTTATTACTTCATAATACATAAATCATATAAAATTAACATAAAAAAAGAGATGTTCTTCACTAAAAAAAAGTATAAAATACCAATGGACAGTAGTATAAAACACATTATCCAACATCCAACATACCAAAGTTTCCAACACAAGATATGTACCAGATTGAGAATGGGAAACGATAAATAATAAATCGTACATGAATGTACTTACGTTTTCCTGATAAGCAGCCTCTAATAACTCAATCAAATCCTTAGGAGATTGTCCAGGTTTTGGTTTAATTTGGCCCCCTCCATTTAGACAACCTGTTTAACAATAAAGCCTTCCATTTTACAAAAAATGGATTTCATCTCTTGAAAAAGCTAGATCAATCTACCACAAACAACTTCATTTAATCACACAGTTATCCAGATTATTAGCAGAAAGTCACCTGAAGGGCAAGCCATGATCTCCAGAAAATGGTAATCGCATTTTCCTATTTTGATTTTTCTGACAACATTTTGCAGATTTCGGAATCCATAGCATAATGCAAACTTCAATAAAGTCTTTCCTTCCACCTACAGTATATATACATGGACAGACATATGCATACGATAACAATTCATTAACAGAGACTAAAAGAAGAAAAAAGAAGGATGAGAGATATGAAAAATCATAGGCCCCACAACTTTTATAATTGTTGAAAATGTGAGAGAAACTGGTGGAATAATTTTTATCAATAGCTGTCAAGATTAAATATGAACCAATAGTGTAATACCGAACCACTAGAAGAAGAATTTCAGCGCACTGATGGAAAGGGAACTAAAAGAAAACTCTCTGGCAAAACTGAGGCTTAGGATTTCGTCAGTCTCGTACAAAACCACACAAGAATTATCTTAAAAATTATACTGAGACTTCTTGCCAGCAATGCTTGGTATTTGGCAATACTCAATCACTGATAGACCCCTCAATGCCAGTGGGTTTAATATGTACAAGAACATTTCAGAAAAATATTAGCTTACCTCCAGCGTTAGCTCCTGGAAATCTGAATTACGAATAGATTTGAATTCCAAAGGACCTTCAATTTCTTTTTCAAAGAGTACCTTCGCAGCATGCCTAAAAATTGTTTCTGCATATCCACCAGAACTTCCACGAACTCCAAAAAGAAGCCCTTCTTCATTGACATTTGTCAGCCTGCGGGAAGATAGTCAAGCATTGCCTTAGATAAATTAAATGACTAAACTGCAACTGAGGAAGGCTTAAGAAAGTCATTTAGCCTTACATTCTATCCAAGGGGGATTCTTCTAGACTCTTAAAGTCTACCTCTTTCAGCTGCAAGCATTGACAAACAGAAATAAAATGTAGTGAGAAGGCAAAACTTAAAGAAATACTTACAAAAAATCACAACATGAGACAAAGCTGAACCTGTATCAATTCTAGAACTTCACCAGACGTCAATACTGAATCCACTTCTGTAATTCTATGGGCCTCATTCTCCCGAGTTTTGTTGACTGAGTCCAATTGAAAAACGAAGTCCTCCCTGGCTGCCTCAAGTTTCTTATCATAACAGGGCATCACAGTTACATGGTAAACATCGTCTGATCTGTCAAGTAAACATAAACCATAAATTTCAAAATATGGAAAAAAAACAGAAAAAGAAAAAGAAAAAGAAAAAAAAAGATCAAAATCAAAAAATATTCAAGCGCTGTCCTAAGGTGATTGCAAATAAACCATCTCCCTAATGGCTTTCTAAAAGGACCTTGGATGCATTGTACAAGAACTTGGAAGCTTCGGATTTAAGTTGTCCATACTATATCCATCTCCATAGTTGACTATATAATAATCCTGTCAGTATAAAATGAAAAGCAAATACCAATATGCAGCAGACAAAATTGTCTCTGCATTTTTCAGCTGTTCCTCAGTCTATTCACGCCCTAAATACCATAACCATATATTATCAGCCTAACTCTAACTACTTTACTCCACTATAAAATAACTCAGCTTCACAAAACAACTACACCATAAAGATCAGGAATAGCAGAAAAACAATGTAATTACCTAATACCCAATTTTTGACATATATGATGCTTGATTATTGATCCAATCATTTGCTGAGGACTCTTCACTGATGATATGTAAGGCAAAATGTAGGATCCATGTTGCTTCTCAGCATAGCATATCCACCCTGAAATGGAAGAGGTGTGGGGTTGAGAAGAAAAGATAGTCAACATGCAAAAAGGAGTAAAATATCGATTTCAACAAAAACATTGAGCTCTTAATTTTTTTAAAAAAGTATTTGATTAAACACTGATACCAACCGGTATTACAAAATCAAATAAACTCATAAAAATTATTTAAATTAATACATTAAAATCTATCACTTCAAATCACATTAACAGTAATTATATTCATATTGTTGACATTTTGCCCATATTTCGTAATGTTTCCACAAGATTTCAATAAAAAGGTATGATCCCTCATATCAATGACTACCCTCACGTTAACGAAAATGCTGGTATGTGGATGAAAACTGGGCAACCGTTATTACCATCTATTGGTAATTTGGGTC
>JAOANK020000018.1:658935-677637 GCA_026257165.2 Telfairia occidentalis
AATCAACAAGGAGAAGAAAGCTTACAGAACTACTTACTCGCTAGGGATAGACAGAGGAGGGAGATTATTCCTCCAAGTAAATTTGCTGATGCATATTACATAGGCATAGCCCTAAATGCAAGTCAAGTAGGCAGTAATGATGAACCTTAGAATTTTGCTGAAGCAATCAGTGGCACAAATGCAGTTAAATGGATAACCGCTATGAATTAAGAAATGTCGTCTTTAGAAAAAAATAAGACATGGACCCTAGTACCTTACTTCCTGGTTACAAACCAATCGAATCTAAGTGGATATATAAGTTCAAAGAGGGCATACTAGGGGTCTAACAACCAAGATATAAAGCCAGACTTTGTGGCTAAGGGGTTTAAGCATCGAGAGGAAATTAACTATTCTGAAATTTTTTCACCTCTAGTCAAACATGAGTCAATCAGAGTTCTTCTAGCCTAAGTAGTCCAAAGACAACTCTACTTAGATCAACTTGATGTCAAAACAGCTTTTCTCTATGGATATTTGAAAGAGACTATATTCATGAAGCAACTGAAAGCATATGAAGAAAAAGGAAAGGAAGATCTAGTATGTCTTTTGAATAAATCCCTGTACGGCCTCAAACAAGCACCAAGGTGCTCGTATCAAAGATTTGACGAATTTATAATTAACATTGGCTTCAAAAGGAGCTCTTATGACTATTGTGTATACATAAAAGCCACTGAGATTGGAGATGATATCTTTCTTCTTTTGTATGTCGATGACATGCTCTTAGCTGGTAAAAGAAAAGAGGATTTAACTACAGTGAAGGAGTATCTCAAAGCTGAATTTGAAATGAAGGACCTAGGTGAGTCAAAACGGATCCTAGGGATGGAAATCTCAAGAAATTGGGAAGAAAACTCCTTACACATAAGTCCAACCTTCTATTGCCGCAAAATACTGAAGAAGTACAAAATGTCATAATCAAAGGCAGTTTCAACGCCTTTGGCTCAACATTTTAACCTATCTTCAGCCAACAGTCCCACTGAAACTGATACAGAACAAAGAAAATACATGAGTACTATTCCTTATGTCCAAGTGGTAGGGAGTCTTATGTATCTAATGATTTGTACAATACCTGATTTAGCCTATTCATCAAGCTTGATTTGCAGATTTATGGTTGATCTAGGGAAAAGACATTGGGAGGCTGCAAAATGGGTTCTAAGATATCTTAAAGGAACTCAAAACTACTCCCTTCATTACCAAAAGACAGAAGACTGTGACAATACTCTATATGGATTTGTGGATTCTGGTTATGCAGGTGATCTTGACAAAAGGAGGTCTCTCAGTGGCTACATCTTCTTAATTGGTACAAATGTAGTAAGTTGGAAAGCTATTTTACAACCAATTGTCGCTTTATCATCTATAGAAGCAGAGTTCATAGCACTCTCCGAAGTTGTAAAAGAGGGCATTTGGTTAAAAGGTCTCTTAACTGACCTTGGCTTGAAACAAAAACCAATCAAAATATTTTGTGATAATCAAAGTACAATCCACTTATCCAAGAATCAACAATTTCACACCAAAACCAAACATGTTGATATTAAATATCACTTCATCAGGGAGCAAATTGAAGCTTGAATTATTGAGGTAATAAAAGTTCATACCTCTGGACTCTCTCCTTCTGAAAAAGGGTGAATAAAACCTAAAAAAAGGGGAAAAGGGAAGACAGTTGTTGATTTTCTTCAGATTGCTTTTCAAAGGTGGAGATTGTTATATTCAGAGTTGAAAATCCTCTGAAGCATTAAATAGATGAAGTTACCACACAATAATTACTCACTTCTTTAAATAGTGTTTTTTTTTATCTAATGTATTTTTTTATTATAAATTTCAAACTCATACATGTTATACAAACTAGGTTTAACAACTTTATTTCTCTAATGTTAGATTTTTTAAATCTAATTTTATTATGTGGCCCATATACATTATTCCAATAATGTTGTAGGCCCATGTATGTTAGTGAGCCAATTAATTTAAAGATAATTTCCCTAATTTACACCTTGATGGAAAGTGTATATATAAAGATTACAACCTTAGGGATTGGTCATGCCTAATCAAGTAGTATTTTCTCTCCATCAAGAAGGGCTAATAAAACATTATGGAAGGTTACGAGAGAGAAACACAATCCTCAAGAATTGACCTAATAAATCAATATCATGGATCAAGGTATGTTATCTTAGCTTTTATGTTATTGTGAAAATCATGTCATTCAAAGATCTTGACATTTTATTAATCTTTACAATATTAGGGTTTACTGTCTAATCATGCAAATATAAAGAATTTACATGTGGTATCAGAGCCAAATTGAGAACATGTGATTTTCCATTAATATTTTAATGTATGAATATTTATGCTTCCATTGCAAATAATTATGTTCAACTTTTACTTTAATAGATTACTTGCATTTAGAAAGTTTAATGTCGATTTTTGGTTTGATTAAGGAACACATATCATTAACTAAAAAAATAAATAAAATAAATAATATAAGGAAGAAAGTATATTTGCCCACCATTTGTTATTCTACTGATTTCATATAAATCGATTTCAAAGAATTGATTAACCACCCATGTGAATTACCTTATTTTTTTTATTTTTTTGAATTGCAGGTAACCACATCAATTTGTTGAATCGCCGACAACAGCAGGAGATTCTTGAATGGTCGGCGACAACATGAACGACTAATTTGTGTTGCCCTTAGGGTTATTTGATTAAAATTCAAATGTTAGTGAATTATGTTTTTTAAGTTAATGTATGCTTAATTCAGTTGGATTTAATTCAATAAAATTAATAATGTATTTAGTTTATTTTATGTATTGTGTATTAAATAAAATTTAAAGTATTAATTGTGTGAAATAAATTATTTGTCAATTTTTATTATAATATCTATATATTATGTCTAATTTATTAGTCACCAAAGTAGCCGAATTAGAAAGCTTTAGAGATATTAAATTAAAGTTAAATATTCACCATTTGTATGATATATAATTATTTGTCAATTTTTATTTTGATATCTATATTATATCTAATTTGTTAGTCACCAAAGTGGCCAAATTAGAAAGGTTAATAGATATCAAATGAAAATTAAATATTTACAAATTGTATCTTGATATTTATATTATGTATGATTTTTTAGTTACCAAAGTGGCCGAATTAGAAAGCTTCAAATTGAATATTACAAATTGTATGACAGTATCTATATTATATTACGTATAATTTGTTAGTCACCAAAGTGGCCAAAATATAAAGTTTGTATCGATATCAAATTAAAGTTAATCCAATTACTCATGTTTATGTGATGCTTATGAATGAGATGATATTATGAAATATTAAAGTTTTCATCATGAGTATATTGATGTTCATTACTATAAAACATTATGAATCACCCAAAGGTTGATTAGTAGTTTTATAATTTCGAACCTTATCGTGATTAATTGAGGTGTTTGGTTAGGTATATTAAGTATGTCCAAAGATAGCTAATGTATTTGATTTGAGCACTTTAATTATCAATTATGAGAAATTAAATTAAGCATATCAATTATGTACGAATATTGTATATTGTAATATCTCCCAAAGGAGAACTTCAATATATGCTTAATGTTTGTTTGTTGTTTCTGAATCTGTATTATAAATTAAGTTTATTTCTCAATATAAGTATATTTTCTATATTTGCAAGTACCTTCTGTTACTCTTCATTCGCACGCCAAGTATCTGTTATTATGTTTTAATAGCCTCAATTTTTCTAATTGGTGCAAACAAGTCCAATTTCATCTTGGTTTTCTAGATTTTGATTTTGCACTTTTAAGTGAGAAACCTGCTGCATTTACTAATGCTAGCAGTGCTGAGGAGAGATCTTTCTATAAAGCTTGGGAAAGATCGAACAAGGTTAGGCTTAATGTTTATGCGAATGTGATTGTAACAAGAAATATCAAGTCCACAATTCCAAAACTAAAAGTGTTAAGGAATTTATGAAATTTGTGGAAAATTGTTCGCAGTTAAAGTCGACTGATAAGTCACTTACTGAGACATTGATGATTACTTTAACCACAATTAAGTTTGATTGTTTTTCGTACTATACATGAGCATATCCTAGAAATAAAAAAAATATCCTTATTTTAGAGGAAGCAAAACTTAAGAAACCCAATTCACTGTTCTAAACTCATGGGTCATTGAGAAGCTGAAAAGAAACCAGGAAAGAAGAATGAAAAGGCCAATCAAGGAAAACTAAAGATAAATAAGTTATTTGCCCAAATCCATAAGAGGGAACAAATTAAGGATAAGTGTTGGCTTTGGAATAAGCCAGGACACTATTAGAAAGATTGCCTAAATTGTAAGACATGATTCGAAAGTAAAGATTAGTCGAATGCTTTAGTATGTTTTGAGTCAAACTTTACTGAAGTTTCATCCAACAAGTTGTGGATTGATTTTAATTGTACTATTCATGTTTGATGTTAGGATTCCTTATGACCTGAACCGCAAACTCTATTGTATCATAATGTTGGTACTAAACATGGTTCATCTTATGAATCATCAACTTACTTGTGTCATAAATGTTTTTCCATAGATTCAGAGAAATAATTGAAATATTAGTAAAAAACGAAATCCTTCAAGATTTGGATTTTACTGATTTTGGAATTTGTGTCAATTGTATTAATGGAAAACAAATAAAACACACAGTTAGGAAAGCAGCCACAAGTAGCTCACAATTCTTTAAGTTTATTTACATTTATATTTGTGGGGCCTTTTGGTGGAGAAAAATATCTCATCACTTTTATTAATAAATGTTCACATTATGGATATATCTAATTGTTGTATAAAAAATCTCAATGGATAGACGTCCTAGAGATTTTTCTCAATAAAGTTGAAAGATAATTAGATAGAAAGGTGAAAATTATAAGGTCTGATAGAATTGATGAATATTATAGAAAAATATGATGAAAATAGACAGCATTCTTGTCCATTTGCTAAATTCCTAAAAAGTCGTCGCCTATGTGTTTATTACACAATGTTGAGAACGCTGCAACCAAATTGTATTGCATAAATGCATAATCATGCTGTAATGAACATGCTTAGAAGTATGTCAGTTTATTTCCTTATCCACATCATTGTGGATGCACGCTTTAAGAACCACTCAGTATTTATTAAACAAGGTTCCCAGTAAGTTAGTTTCAAAGACTCCTTTGAATTATGGACAAGAAGAGACACCTACTTGTTTGAGGCCACCAAGCAAAAATAAGAATTTATAATTCATGAGAAAAGAAACTAGATTAAAGAACAACTAGTGGTTTCCTCATTGGTTATTAAGAAAAATCTAAAGGGTATGAATTTTACTATCCTAACCACAATACAAGAATAGTTGAATTTGAGAATGCTAGGTTCATTAAAAATTGTGAAGTTAATGGGGGTTTGGAACTACATAAAGTGGAAATTCAAGAAGTTGGGGTGAGAATTCATTCATCTAGAACTTCTTCTCAAGTTGTTGTTCTTGTAATTGTTGACTATGTTAATAATTTACAGGAAGAACAAATTAATGACCAAATACCACATAATGATAGTATTATGAATGAGCCTGCAATAAAGAAACCACAAGAAATAAAATTAGGAAGATCAGTGAGACAAAGAAGATCAGTTATTTCTGATAATTATGTGGTTTGTTTGCACCAGTCAAAATTTGACTTAGCCATTGATAATGGTCCAGTTTCGTTTGCACAAGCAATTGAAAGTGATAATTCTGCTATATGGTTAGCCGCCATAAAAGAAAGGGTTAAAATCAATGAATCACAATGAGGCTTGTGACCTTATAAAATTGACTAAAGAAAACAAAACAGTTAGTTGTAAATGAGTCTTTCAGACCAAACGTGACTCAAATGACAATATTCAACGACACCAAGGTCAGAATCGTTGTTAAAAGATTTACTTAGAAATATAGTATTGACTATAAGAAGACTTTTCCCTTATCTCTTTAAAAGGACTTATTAAGAATTATTATGACATTAATTAGTAGCTCATTATGACTTAGAGCTTCATCAAATGGATGTGAAAACTACTTTTCTAAATGAAAATTTATATGAAGAAGTGTTCATGGATCAACCTAAAGGTTTTGTGGTTGAAGAAAAAGAACATATGGTGTGTAAGCTAAAGAGGTCAACATACAGACTTAAACAAGTTTCTCGACAATCGTACCTTAAGTTTAATGATATCATCACATCATTTGGATTTAAAGCAAATATCATTGATTGATGTATATATCTAAAGATCAGTGGGAGTAAGTTTATATATATATATATATATATATATGTTCTGTATGCTAATGACATCTTGTTGGCTACTAATGACTTTAGTTTATTACGTCAAAACCAAATAATTTCTCTTTAAAAACTTTGAAATGAAAAATATGGGTGAGACATCCAATGCAATTGGAATAGAAATATTCCGTGATAGAGCACATGGATTGTTAGGACTGTCTCAGAAAGCATATTATTAGTAAAATTCTAGAGAGATTTAAGATGGATAAATGCTCTTCAAGTGTTGTTTCAATTCCGAAGAGAGATATTCATGCAGTGTCCAAAGAATGAATTGGAACACAATCAAATGAAAACTATTTCTTGTGCATCTATTGTTGGAAGCTTAATGTTTTCACAAACTTGTACCAAACTAGATACCAGTTTATGTTGTTGGTATGTTGGACAAGTATCAAAGTAATCAAGGAATGGATCATTAGAAAGTTGCAAAGAAAATGTTATTATATCTGCAAAGAATGAAAGATCATATGCTTACTTAAAGAAGATTTGATCATCTTGAGGTGGTTAAATATTCATATTCAGATTATGATGGATGTGTGGATATATGAAAATCCACATTGTCTATTTGTTCCTATTAATTAGAGGAGCAATTTCATGATGAAAAAGTGTGAAGCAGTCTATCATCACTACATCCACTGTGGAAGCTAAATTTGCAGCATGTTTTGAGGCTACAATTCATAGTTTATGGCTGTAGAACTTTATTTCAAGATTTGAATTGTGGAAGCATTTGTAGCATGTTTTGAGGCTACAATTCATAGTTTATGGCTGTAAAACTTTATTTCAGGATTTGAATTGTCGACAATAATGTCAAGTTGCTGGAAATTATTGTAAATACAACAATCTTCTTTTCAAAAAATGACATGTATTTAGTATGTGTCAAACTCATGAAATTTAAAATATTTTGTCGTTAAAAGAAGATGTTCAGAAACAAAGAGTGTCAATTGATTATTACTAACCTTATGATTCCGAATCCACTAACGAAAGGATTGCCACTAAGACATTGAAGAAGTATGTCGAACTAATGGGTATTAGTGGATACCATTATGATATTATGATTATGTTGTTTGACATTCTGAGCTCATTTATTTATTGTTTCTGATTTCTTTTATGACTCTTGTTTTGTATGATCGTTATATACATAAATGAAATTACATAAATCAAACAGGATCTTCTCTTTAACAAGAACGTATTGTTGGACCATTATTGAATACCTTTATTATAGGTCATGTTAGGTGAATAACTGATTTCGTGATATATGGAAGGAATTATGTCAATGCAATGATGTATGATCGCCATGATCCTTATTAGTTTCTTTACTTGACATTGATGTTATGATATGAAGATAATTTATCTTCTACTATTCGCATTATGTTTATTTATCAAATACAGCAAATAATGTAACATGGGCCAAGTGGGAGAATGTTTGATTTTTTATATCTAATTTTATTATGTGGCCCATATACATTATTCCAATAATGTTGTAGACCCATGTATGTTCGTGGGCCAATTAATTTAAAGGTAATTTCCCTAATTTACACCCTGATGGAAGGTGTATATAAAAAGATTAAAACTCTAGGGATTGGTCCTCTCTCTGCCTAATCAAGTAGTATTTTCTCTCCATCAAGAAGGGCTAATAAAACATTATGGAAGGCTAAGAGAGAAAAACACAATCCTCAAGAATTGTCCTACTGAATCAACATCATGGATCAAGGTATGTTATCTTAGCCTTTATGTTATTGTGAAAATCATGTAGTTCAAAGATCTTGACCTTTTATTAAATTGTGAAAATCATGCAAATATAAGGAATTTACCTTTAAATCCACAATTTTGTTAAACTTCTATTTTTGTGAAAATGTAAAAATCATATTAACTTAATTGAATAAAAATATAGGATTTATACGATTAATTAATTTAACTATTTGTGTTAACTTGTCTTGAAGTTAATAACTTTTAAACTAGTATTATTAAAATTGTATTAACTCTTAAATAAAATTTATTAGTAGTTTGTTTTTACTTTTTTTGAGTTCAACATGTGGGGATGAGAATTCGAACTCAAGATCGTTTAGTTGAGGAGCTATGCCTTAACCAGTTGGGCTATGCTCAGGTTCGAAAAATTCTCTTAAATAAAGGAAGTTGAGTTCAATGGTGAAGTTGATGAAAATTAATATATCAATTTAGCTAGTATAGCAAGTAATTAGTAATTACATAGATTATATAAAAAAAATTTCATAGCAAATTTCATGTTGGATAAATTTGTATAAAAAAAATTGTATATATTTGTTTACACTTTGTTAACAACTAAATACTCCAAAAGTATTTTTAAGAACAATCAACTGTTTATTTATAAAATAGACATTGAAAAAAAAAATTGGATGGACAAATGTAATAGAACTATATATTTTTTCACATAGTACTTCCTACTTTTATCAGAAACATAACATTTTTAATATAACTTAATATATAATTTTTGTTATTTTAATTAAATAATTATTATATAAGTTATCTATTATTTATTACAAATTTTGAATCTACCAATCAAGCACACTTTTAATAAGGTTTAATAAAGTAAAACCCAAGCACATGTTTAACAAACATATTTTTTTGCACAATCTAAATCTAGGCTTAACAAACCATGACTTTGTCCATGTCCTCATAGTCAGAGAGATATATCTTTAACCAATTGAGTACAAATTGAAACTTAAAAATCACTTAAATACTTAAAAAACTCAGACTTAACAAACTCTAAAAAACTGCAAACTAAATGGTCCCTTTGAATTATATTCATCTGAAATACGTCAAGTAGACTAAATTTGGACAAGATGGGCACAAGTTGTTGCTAATTTCAACAATTTGTGGCTAAAGAGAATTCCTCGAAATTAGTTCACTTGGCACATTTCAATTGTCGCTTGTTACCACATCATGATCATCTAATCTCCAAATAATAAGTGGGAATGCCATGTAAGTTTTAAACTAATGAAGTCAATTGTAGTGACCTTAGCCAAAAAATAAAGTTCAAGAATGTAATTGAAACTTTTAAAGTTTAAGGATTAAAGCACACAACCTTGAGAATTGAAGGACTAAATTTATAATATAATCGATTAGTATTTTAATTCATTGGAACTTATTACGGGAGAAAATCCCTAAAAAAACATGGACCAATCGGAGGCCAAGATGGGTAAAGTCAGCTTGGCTTCATGAACAAGCTATCGATAGACCGAACAAAATCTACCTTGAAGAGAGTGGGAGGGCCTCAATTCGGTCCACCAAACGGCACAAACCCCCAGATGATAGGTCGAACTCGCCATGTGTGGAGAGAATTGATAAGACATTTTGGCAAGTGGTTACCACCCACATTTCTTTTTAAAGGGTTACTATCCTCATTTGAAAGGTAAGCAATCTTAACTATTAGGTTCTAACTTGATCGTTGGAGTTTATTTGATGGAGCAGCACACAAATGCAAGGAACGGGACAGGTTTTCCAAAGCAAAAAATCCTCAATAAGGACTTCAATCGTCCAACACTAGTTCTCCACGTGCTGCATGTCTGATTATACAAATCAACATTTTGAAACCGTTTGTGGGGATCAAAACATATATAGCCAAGTTCTCTACCAAATGTTAGCTAAGAGATAATGACATGAGGTTATGGTAGTTTGAACAGGAATTCAAATTTGAGCCACCAATGTAGTAACCTAACATGCAAAGGAGGCATGCAAAACGCAACCAAAGAAGTTCAACCCCAATCGGTTGCTAACCTACCACCAGTCGCCCAGAAGGGAAAGAATTAGAATACTCCAATGTAGAGATGGTCAGACAAGGGGCAATAGCCATCCTCCAATCGTAGGTTAGCTACAGGAGGGTACAAATAGACAAGGTAATCCACCTTCTATCTAACCAAAACATAATAACGATAGTAATCCCCGAACCACAGCTTGAAAAAATGACAACAGAATGCTCAGAGAGAGACCCTAAGAAGGGAAAAGGGGTGGCCCTTGGCAAAGGCCCTCAAGGACGACCCCGAGGGTCCATCGACCAAGTTGGCTAAAACATAAAGAAGTCTACTCTGAGTAACAAAATGCCTCTAGCATCGAAGAACTTAAGGGACCTAATCAATAGCAAACGAACCGATTTGAGCAAACAACTATGGACCTGTGACCTCTTGTCTCAGAATGGCCACACCATGAGCACTCGGCTTCAACTTGAAATTGACTCTCATGTTAGTTTGTGGGAATATGAGTTGGATAAGCTAAAAACGATGAGATCAAATTTGAGCTTGACGGCATTAGCGGGGACAAGTGAACCACAAGAGGATTGACTAAAGATTTCTTCAAACTTGTTCAAGACTTCCTTCACAGAAAAATCAAGTCGGCTTTATACCTTGAAAGGTTCAAACTCCCAGCTATGCTGACATATGATGGATCAAATGATGTAGTAGAGCACATGGAGACTTTCTCAAGGCAAATGGGTTTGAGTGGAAATGGAAAGATAACGAAATGCAATAGCTTAACTTGACCTTGAAAAGGCAGGCCAGGGTGTGGTTTAGAAGTTTGCTGGAGGGTAGCATCACATCCTTCTTAAAACTGGCCACTAATTTTTTAGACAGTTCATAGACAGTTGCGACAAGTGACGCCCATCTACTCATCTCCTCATCCTAAAACAGGTTAAAGGGAAATTTTCTAGAGATATGAAAGAAAGTTATAAAAGGAAAGGCCTCAGGTTTGAGAATTTCTTTGACAACATAGTCTCATCGGTCTTTATCGTGGGCTTGAGGGATCGGCAGATAATTTGGTCGCTAGGAAAGAAACTAATCACATTATTTCTAGACTTGCTAACTCAGGCCCAAAAGTACATGGTCATCAAAGAATTAGACATCGCCAGAACTGCTCACAAAGAAGGAATGAGCCAACCTCTGTCATGGAAAGGGAAGGAACACCTGACATGATGAAAAACGAGACGTACCAAGGCAAAAGGTGCCCGAAGAGGAAACTTTGAAAGATACATCTCAATTAAAGTTCCAATTAGTTAGATCGTAGCTTGAATAGATAATACTCAGGACCAAAACTTGCTGCGCTAGCTGAAAAAGATAAAACATGGGGCCAACAAAAGGGTTCAATTTGAAGTACTACTGAATCCATTGAGACCATGGCCACAAGACATTAAAATGTTTCAATCTCAAGGACCAGGTAGAATTCTTGATCTGGCGCGGGTACTTTAAGTAGCTCGTGGGTGGAAGATAAAATAGAAGAAGCAGGACAAATCAAAAGAGCAAGAGCACTGAATGACAGAAAACTAGGTTGCCTAAAAAGGAAGATAGACCCATGGCGATTTAACAATCTTTGAAGATCCGACAAGGGGATCCTTCAAAAGAAAGAGAAAGGCTATAATAGTTCAGAGTCTTCAGACTAGCTAGGGTGGGGGTATGCCCAACTAAGTTCGCAAACCCAGGTCCTGACTTTCTTTTCATGGAAAAAGAAGGCTTTAGACTAGCATTAGCCTTACGATGCCGCCTTAGTAGTAGTTGTAGAAATTGGCCACATTCTTAAAATCGAGTCTTAATCGATGGGAGCATCTCCATGAATATCTTATCTCTAGGGGTACTATAAGTCCTTGGATTGGACACAACAGAATTGAAGAAGTGCTTCATGCCATTGGTTGGCGTTGCGAGAGTGAGTAATCCTGAAAGGAAGCATCAAATGGGCATCATGATAGGTGAGAGCGGAAAAATTAATCCAAATGGTAGACTTCGTGGTGATCAACAAGTCTGCATTTTATAATGCATTATTGGATTGACCGACCATTCACAGTTTGAGGGACGTACCCTTCACCTGCCATCAAGTGATGAAGTTCATGACTTTGGAAGGGATAAGATTCGTGAGGGGACAACAAAGAGCCTTTAGAAAATGTTACCTTACAGTATGGAAAGCCCCAGATGCAGTCTATACAATCCAAAGAGGTGGTCGCTTCCCTAATGACGAGAATCACCCGTTTTAAGGGCAGACAGTTCACAAGCCCACCTAAAAGGACCTGAAGGACGAGCCCAACCTTATACCTCATGCAACTCACTCTCAATACAAGTCACATACAATAGTACAAGTATATACTAAGCCAGTTGTAGCAGTAGATATAAGGTCATGTCCACAAGGATTAGTGAGTCAATTAATTGCAATAGCTCTTCTTAGGTGGAGGTAAGTTAACCAATTTAAAGTTTGTGTTGAATTAAAAAGATGCTCGAATTAAACAAATTTTAATACTACTTAAGTCAGTAGTCAACAATACTAGGAACTTCACTCAAGGAAAGGGAAAGGTTCATATTATGGGTTTTTGTATACTAAACTAGTGCTTGAATGCTGCAACATAACTTATGCTCTCTTACGCCATTGAGTGGAGCTTAGGTCCCTTCTAGGACGTTACATCAACATAATCCATTTTTATTTCATCTATTACTAAATTATTAATCGCTTTTTGACAGTGCATTATATTAGTGATTATTCATAACTTACTTGCTTACTTAAGGAAAACTTCTCCAAAATGCTAATGAGATTGTTAGGTGTCATTTTGTTCTCTTTTTTTTTTCCCCTTAAAACAAAAATAACATAGTGAAGAAAAAGAGTAGGCCACACTTATTCCATTCAATCGAAGATAAAAATCACTAACAACTAGCTAAAGTAAAGAATAGAATCTACTCATTTAGAATAAACTAATTAGTGATTTTCCCCTAATCCTCAACTTATAGAATTCAACTCATGTTTAATGTAATACTAAAACAAGTGCTAATAAAAGTATAACGTAGAATAGATTCAAATGGGAGAGAGCTTAAGACTAAAACAAAGACTAATGAGAATTAACTCCTAAAAGGAAAAGGAACTACGTATGCAGAGAATTTCAACAGAAAGGATAATGACAAGGTTGCTGCTGAATTGGTCTCATGTTGCTTTTCTTTCAAGAATTAACAACTTCTTCCTTGGGATCAACACTCCTTTTTCTTCCTCTCTTGTCTTCTTCTCCCTCTTCGAGAATATTTTTTTCTCTATATCTCTTTCATGAATTGCGGCCAAGCCATCATTCATTTCCCCAAAAATTAGAGCTGATTGGGCTTGTATTTCTCACATGGCAGCAATTCACAAGATAACCTGTTCTTTTCACGTGCTAGCCTTCTAGTTCAATTAATAAGCTTACTGCAATAAACATTTCACTACTTTTGATGCTTTAGCATAACTTTTCTTGTCACCTTTTATTTGTGCAATCATTTAGCTCCAACATTATCAAAGTGTTTAGCAGTATTAGCTAACAGATAGTAGAGAATGTTCAATAAGACTAAGTGTTGCACTAGGAGTTTGTAACACATGCATGCTAAAAAGAAGCAAATATACACATGTTATAGGCCTTTAAACAGAAGTAGGACTTTATTTTCCCTTATAAAGCTCCTATTGAATTGTAAATAACTCTTATTCTTAGAGTTTATAACAAACCCCCGAAACTTGGATCAATCATTTCTCCCTGGGTAATGCTCAAATTCTACAAGGAAAATAACACTTAACCAAAAGTTCAACATCTAAAAAACCTTATGATTTTCTACTATCTTATTGAGCTCTTCTTATTGTAAGACTAACCGTCATATCTTGAACTACTAAATCACTTTCCTAGCTTCTGACTATCTTCACACAAGGCACATCATAAGGACATGCAATATGCAATTCTTTGTCAAGTATGCTTGGAAGATCATTCACCTAATTGTTTAGTTTTAAATATTTCTAATGGTAGCAAATATCCCAAAATACATAGTGCAACCTAGCTGACAAATCTGCCTTTAGCCTTCCCTTTACTTCTTCAAAAAAGGGGATTAGCTCAAGGACTTTTTTATTTCTTGTTTTTATTTTCTAAGAGGTCATTTTCAGATTAAACCTTGGTCTTAGCATGACAACATTTTTTTTATAAAGTCACCTAAGCTTCTAACTAGAATCCTACTAGGTTACAGTCATTTCCCTATAAATCAACCTTCTGACATAATCCTCTTGCTATGTGAATGACGACATCTTTTTATGAAATCATTTAACTCTGGGAAGGTTAATCATCCAGGCTTCATTCATTTTCTTTTTCTATAAATTTTTTTAATAAGGAAGAAGTGTGGATTTACCAAAAGAAAGAGGAGTGTCCTCACATACTGCTATTGATTTTTATTTTATTTTTTATTTTTTAAAGTTTTTTGGGGGAACCACACTCCAAACTTATTTTTCTCACTTTCTGCAATGAGAACAGTACCCTTCACGAAGAGGCAACATTGTGAGGAAAGAGGCCTAAAGACTAGCTCTTACTAAAAAAGGATGTACTCTCAAGGACTACTAATAGGTCCTTTTAAAACTAAACCTTTGGTGATCAACTCAATCAAAGTCATGCTTGCGTTATTATTCTGTTTTCTTTTTTTCAAAAGAGCACAACAAATAGCAAAGTAGCAAGTATAACACTAGTAACTTAGTCACCCCAAAGACTCACTTTTGATCACAACGACAACTCGAATGAATACATCAAAAAAAGAGACACATTTCCTTTACTAATAGGATGCTAAACCTGCAAGTACACAATTCTATTATAGCAATCAATAATTGCTAAACTTCTAACTAGACACTTTTAGAGGTAGAAAAAAAAAGACTATCAAGAGAACAACCGTCACAAGCAAAAGAAACAATATAATTAGAATAGAGAAATAGTAAACATAACAATAGAAATTGCAACTCCCCTTCCCAACATTGAATTAGTAACCCTCATGTTCATCATGATCTTCCTCTTATTCAGCAGGGCACCAGGGATTTAGCACATCAACAAGGAATGGAGAAAATGGAAAATATGGTTTGGTGAAGGTTGCTTGCATAACTTTCTTCATTGGCATATCCATCTTGCTGGCATATTCCCAATAGTTCTTTGATGAGCATCAACATATTCCAAGTGTTGCACCATGGTGTTTTGCTGTTCCAACAGGATTGAAATTCTAGTGATGAGATTGAAACTCTTCTTTCTTCCTTCTTCCTTCTTTGGCTTCTCAATAGTTGTGTTGTCAATAGTTTCCTTATCATACAATATATCTTTAGTGGGTTGAAAAGGTATTTCAACCTTCACACAAAGAAAAGTGATGATCTTTGGGAAGAACAACTTCCTAGATTTTCTCCCAAACCAACAAAATATTTGTCTAGATACAATCTTTGCAACATCAATACTGAGATTCATCATAATGGCAAAGAGTGGAAAAATATTTTCTAAAAAAATAGTTGTTTCGTTAGTTTTTGGATGGAGTCTGATCTTTAGGAAAGAAAGCCACACATTGGGCAGTATCTTCTTTCCTCAGAAAAATCACAAGAGTTAAGCAGCAAGTTTAGTGAGATTTCCTAAAAAGCCAAATAGTTTCTTTTTATATGCTACCAAATATTTCATCCTGCTACCACATCCCTTTGTCTGCTTCAAGTTAAACTAAAAAAGGGAAAGAAAAAGAACTCATTAGAAACAAAAGGAACCAAAACGCTAAACTTACCTTGGAATAGTACAATAACTCTTCTTATTTCCCTTTCCCTTATTCATTTTTTTTATTTGGGGTCAAATGAATAAAAAGCTATTCTACTAAATTCTTCTCCCAACTAGTGCTTAAGCCTCTGACCATTAACCTTGAATTCCCTTCCATCACCATTTCCTTTAGAGCCATAGCCCCATGAGGATAAAGCTTGCGAGGAAATAATTTCATCATTGAATTGAACAGTAGAACTTTCTGGCATTTTTAAAACTGTTTGTGTGAGTTTTTTTTTATCATGCCAATGCTTCATTTTTCCTTATACATTTTAGCATTTGCATAAGTAAAATCTCGCATCTTATCTAACTCATTTAATTGCAACATTCTTAACTGTCCATCTGCTTGATAATCAAACTTAATTTCTTAAGTGCCCAAATGGCCTTATGCTCTAATTCCAATGGTAGATGACATGTCTTCCCATAGACAATCTTATAAGGGAACATCCATCAGAGTGTTTTGTAGGCTGTCCTGTGGGCCCATAAAGCTTCATCAAACCTGAGAGACCAATCTTTTCAATTGGATTTGACCACTTTCTGAAAAATTTCTTTGATTTCTTTGTTAGAAATTTCAGCTTGTCCATTTGTCTAAGGGTGATATGAAGTAGATATCTTATGCTTGACATTGTAACTAGTGAGAAGCTTGACATTAATTTATTGAGAAAATGAGAACCTTCATTACGAATTAGAATTCTAATTGTCATAAACGTTGTAAAAATGTTCTTGCGTAGAAATTGTAGTCCTGTCTTGGAGTTATTTTGTGCACAGGCGATTGCCTCAACCCACTTGGAGAATAGTCTACTACTAATGGTATATACTTGTCCCCAATGAAGGGGAAACAATTCGATAAAGTTAATCCCTATGACATCAAACAATTCATTCTCCAAGATGTATCGCAAAGGCATTTCATCTCTCTTTCCTATATTTTCTTTCCTTTGGCATCTGTCAAATGTCTTGTTGAACAAGTGAGCATCTTTAAAAAATAGTGGACAATAAAACCCACATTAAAAGACTTTAGCTACTATTCTTTGCCCCCCAAAATATCCTCCATAGGATGATGAGTAATACTGGTCCAACATTTCTTGGATCTCTTCCTCTGGAACAAATTTTCTAAGCAAACATGAATGATTTAGCTAACTGTAAGGGTGTGATTACTCTCTAGAAGAGAGTAAAAGTAGTCCTAGTTTAGCTAAGATTTTCTTTTTTGTGAGAAAAGATCATCCTAGAGTGTATGATTTTTGGTCTACATTAAAAATTGAGTCATTTGAGAGCTTAAGTCTTAGTAATATACAGTATAGCCTCAACTATGGGATACTTGTAGGAAATCTTGTGAAGAAACACAAATGTGAATTTGCATGTAAAATAGGAAAGATGTGGAAGAAGTACTATGCAATTTGTCTCCATGTTGTAGAAAAGCAATTGTCTTGAATCGTTCCGATAGCTAAAAGTTGTACGAACAACATGTTTAGAACATACGTGTGAGAAATAAAACACTGAATTGCATCTTTATCTACATGTGAGACAAGAAAAATGGCTAATTATACATTTTTCCCCACATATTTAAAAGGGTGCTAAAGTCTAGGGTAAGTAGCTACTGGTTTTGGAAAGAAAATCCAAAAAAGACACAGCATTATTCTTGAGAAGCACACAAAGGGCGAAAAGGTTCAATTGAGAAGTCTTCCTTGGAGCCTTGAATCTTCTCTTCACTTTCCAGCCTATCTTCATTTATTTTCCTATTATTATTGCTTTCATTTATTACTGTTTGTTTTCCGTTTTTATGGCTTGTAACTATATCCATTTTTTAGGTAGCTAGTAAATGAACTTTCAAATGTTGTAACTCTATTGTGTTGAGCATTTTTTTGTCAATAGAATGATTCTTTTAGCTTGTTTAAGTTGCTCCATTGAAAGATTATTCAACCCAATTGGCCTCCAGTTGAATATGCTAGTTGGGCCTTTACTGATAGGTTGAGGTATAGTCGATTTTGCTTAAACATTGCTTCCATTATTAAGATTTTAATAATTCTAGAAACACTAGACATTGTATGGAAAGTTGTAAAATCAAGAAGGCTAGGTGTTTTTTAGAATGGGTTATAGCTTAGACATAAACATAACTCATTATTTGTAGTTCTAGAGTCTCAATTGAGTGACGTGAGTGTGAGTTCTGATTTGCTCAAAGAACATTTCGTTGTAGTAGATGCTACAACATAGTTATTCCTTCGCTAGAAAGGGATTCAAATAGCTTCCCGATCTTTCTTTACAATATTTTTTATTCTATCATATTTTGTGCCCACTTTCCTATTGCTTTATTTCTGCATATTTTATTTTACTATCTTTTCACAAAAAACACAATCAAATATTATTCTCTTCCAACCCCTATTTCTCTTAGGTATTTTACTGCATCTTTATCTGTTTATTGTCGCTAAGTGTTATAAACGTTATAAGTCCCTAAGGATCGATACTCTGGAATATTTCCATTACTACTTGTGTGATTGCTTATACTTGGGCATGATATTATCTTGATTTACACTTTTTGAAGCATATTCAGTACATTTTATAACATTTATATGTCAAGATACACTACTGCATAGTTAAATAAGGAGGTAGTAACTCACTTGTAAGATAATTTGCAAAATCTGCAAACCAAGACACTTATGTGTTCGTAAGAGCAGTCATTGCAAACAACTCCTCATCAGGGAAGGTGTTTGTGATCTTTATTGTCAGGGCATTGTCCCTTTCTCTCTAATCTAGAAAGATGATCTTGAAGGGATTGAATCCCAAACGCGGAAGCGATTTATCGCTTTTTGTCTTTGAGATGGGATAAGGAAAAATTAACAG
>JAOANK020000018.1:721553-736634 GCA_026257165.2 Telfairia occidentalis
AGATTGCAGTAAAAGTAAAGCATGAAAAGACAAAAAGGCGGAAACCTATTTACTCACGAGACTAGGAGCCACTGTGAACTGGTGGAAAGTATTCTGAGTGACGCGTCCGCGGAATTGCCTGAAAGAGCAGCTGAAACTTCAGAGCGGGGGTTGCACTGTGATTCTTATATCGTCGCCATTTCAAGTCCTCTGATGCTCGTTTCTGCTTGGAGTAGATGAGGAGGTTCGGAGTAGATGATCTTCATTGAATATTCAATTTTTGTGTTTAATATGTTTTTTTTATGAAGTCAAATAATCAATTTACCACTGACTTATGTCTGAATTGATATATTTAGTACGGTTTTAAACTTTAAAAATATTAATAATTAATAAGTTCGTGAATTTTAATAAATCAAAGGATTGTTAACATATACATAACTAGCAATTAAGATTAAAAACAAAAGTTTAAGATTAACAAATACATCTAATGTCAAACCGAACATAACTTAATTGGTAAATACATATCTCACCAATCAAAAAGTCGTACGTTCAAATTCTCACCCCAACACATTGAACTAAAAAAAAACTAGTAAGTAGCCATACTTCAAGTCACATGTTGGAAGTAAATCTTCTTTTTAATTTTTTTTTTTTTTTTTTTTTAACAATTCTTCTAGTAAGTCCACCCAAATGATTGAAATTGCAAAGTTTATTTCTGTTTAATTAGATGAAATAGAAAGTTTATAATAAAATTGGACTCATTTTACTGAGTATTAGAAAAATTAATAAAAAGTTAACTTTAAAAAAAATGTAATTAATATTTTAACCATCGAATTATACTCAAACACAATAGATTCAAGATATGGTATTGGCTATATGGATTTACTATAAAGTCTTTTAAACTAACCGGTATTGAGATATTTTTTGTGGGTTTCATGAAACAAAATCTATAAAGATTTTTAGACTCGTTTATGGTATAGTCTTCGTAAAAAAAGGCATCCTAGCTAGTCTAATCTAAGTATAAGATATAGAATATGAACCAACCCTTCAAGATGATTTTTTTTGTTCTTTTGAGTGAAATAGGTTAGATGCTAAGTTCTTCAAGAAGTGTCAAAGTTTTTCTTTTCTTAATCAAGTGGTATGTTGAATAAAGAGTTTATCTATAGGCCTAGCTTTAAGGTAGAACTTAGAAGTAATTAACAATTGACCCCACCTAGAAATAGTAGCAATGTGCAAAACCTTTTTAGTATAGTTGAATCGACGAGATTTAGCTCACACATAAAGTAATTCATTTGTTTAGAATGAGGTATGCATGAGCATACTTTCTAGGACGTTAGGATCAAAGATTAAAATATTGATATCGACATTTTAATTTTATGGATATATCGATAAAATATCGATATCGACAGATATTTCTATAAACTAAAAAATTTATACAAATCATTTCAAATAATAATAAAGTTGCTTTCACTCTAATTAAATTATAGTTATTATTAATAGTATTTAATATTCATATTTGTGAGTAAAAAGTGATATTTTTACATTTAATAGATATTTATACAAATATTGAAGATATATATCGCTGGATATTATTCATGTTTGTCAATATATTTTCCAATCAAAATAAATCCTATAAATCATTGTAATAAAAGTGAGTTAACCGCTATAATTTAGGGGAATAATCAAAATAGACCCAAAAATATTTGAATTCTAGTTTAGGGTCAAAGTGTTAGAATATGAAACATAGGTTAGACCGAGCCTAACTCAACTAGTTAAAGTATATCTCTCCAACCAAAAGGTTAAGGGTTCAAATCTTCACTCTCACATGTTGTTGAACTCAAAAAAAAATATATGAAGGAGTCAAATATCAGTACTCACCACAATCTTATAAGTTTCAAAATCCATGTCCATGAATACTTTTTCAAAGGCAAACAAAAATTTAAAATAGACAAAAGATTGAAGTATGCTTTTTTTTCTCTCTAGGGAGGTTTCCACCTAAATTCTTGGTTTCTACATTCTTTGATTAAGTTTTTAATATTTCATTTTGTTCTCTCCTCACTATTTTTCTACTTCAATAAATAATTCCAAACTCAAATCAAACAAAGAAACAAATATATGAAAAAGTTCTCAAATCTCTATCAAAACAATTCATGTTAAAAGTTACCCATTCGATTAAGGAGAAAAAACAATTTATGGAAAGTTTTAATTTTTACCCCCCTAAATTCGCAAGTTGAATAAACTTTCATTTTTACTCTAAGTTCAATAATTTGTAAATTTACCTACTAAAAGTAAAGCAAAAATCTGTCAAAACTCATTAATTTCAATAATTAAAAAAAAAAAATCTAACATAAAATTGAGTGTGATTAATACGTAAATTCAACAATTAATTAAATCTTTATAAAAACTCACAATTTTTAACAAAAGTTCAGCTCTAGTCTTGTTTTTCGGTGAAACTTTACTAATTTTGTGTTAAACAGATAATTTATACTCATTAAATACACTACGAAATATTTTTTGTTGACAACTTTTATAATGAAAATTTATCAAAAGTTAAAAATTGCAACATTTGTCTAAGTTTAAGGTGAATATTACAACATTTATCAACATTTACGTGCACTTTGATAAAATTAAAACCTTATAATAAAAATTGATATACCTCAATGAGTTGAGATTAAAATTAATATATTTTTTTAAAATTTTATCAATCATAGCCTAAGTGAGTTGGTGAGATCACTTTAAACATATAGGCTTCATTAACAAAAGCAAATATATTGCTCTTGAAGATAGTTCAAAGTAAGATTGTGGCCTCTATTAGCCAAAAAAAAAACAACATAAAATTTCTAAGGTTGAGAAAAAAAACAACAAAAATATGAAGTTAAGATGATATATCATTTTTTTTTTATTAATTACTAGAGACTAAAATAAATATTTTTAAACTTTAAAAGTCAAATTAAAAGGGAAAGTAATATTTTTTGGTTGGACTACATATTAGCTCCGGTAATAATTTAAGTAAGATTTCAATTCAGTTCCTATATTTTTAGAAGTTTCAGCTTATACTCTTTATGGTTTGGGCTTAATTTCAATTTGATATCTATAATTTTAAAATTTTCAATATGGACTCTTATCTTGGATTAGTTTAAATTTGGTATTTATGATTTGATTAAATCTCGCAAATTGTTCTTAAATTATGTTTTTCTCCCTCTAAAAATTCACATATTTTCTTCTATTTCTTACTTAATCTTAAAATTTAAATATAGTCGACTGGCACAATTAGCCAAATAGAAAACATTAACATCGTGTCATAATAAAAAAAAATAGTCAACATTTAACGACACTAATTTTTGTGAAATTTGTTTAAACTATAGAAATGAAATTGAAACTTTTAAAATTATAGAGACTAAATTGAATTATTAAACTCAAACTGAAGATATAGAATTGAAACAAATTCTAAATGATAGGAACTAAATTGAACCCTTTAAAATCATAAATACTAAATTGAAACCATGTTAGGGAGACAAAATTTGTAATTTAATTTTTTGTTTTTTTAAAAAGGAAAAAAAAGAAAAGAAGAGTGGGAATATACCAAAATAAATAGTTATTGCTGGAATACCAGAAGTGTGTCGCTGTCACAGCCCACAGATTTGTTAGACACCTTCAAAGCTTCATTATGAAATTGTAAAAGTAATGTGAGTGAATAAAATGAACAATGATTTTAAACTACCAAAAAAAAAAAAAACTATATTTTTTATGAAATGAAAAATTACCTAGAAAATAACCAATAACTAGTTTTCAAATGTTACTCGGAATTATTTATTTGATTTAAATCATATTTTTACTATATAGCTTTCACTTAATTTCACCTTTTAAGTATTTAGGTCAGCTTACATCACTTCGATTATTTTCATAAGATAGTTTGCAAAACCCTACAGTATATGATTATTGAAAAACAATATAATTTTTCTCCTAAGTCAATGATCATCATGGAATTTAAACTCTGGTCCCCAAAGTATTTTAAAATTTTATTTTATTTTATTTTTTGTTATTGTACTTTAAGCTTTTGTCCATTTTGATCACTATACTTTTAAAATGTCAGTTTTGGTCTATGTATTTAAAAAAGTGGTCCTACGTATACAAACTATGACAACATTTTAAAAAAATTATCAAGTGTACTGATGTGTCGAAAGAGAGGAAAAAAGAGGAATAAAACAGAAAACAAAATGATGAAAAAAAATGACTTCTTAAATATATACGAATTGAAATTGACGTTTTGAAAGCATAGGAACTAAAATGAACGTCAATATGAACATATCTTCATTGGTTAAAATATATATTTTTAACCAAAAGGTTGGAGTTTTGAATTTTTACTCTCACATATCGTTCAACTCAATATATATATTTTGTTAAGTTAGATGAACAAAAATACCTAAAAATTCAAAGAAAAGAACCTAAAATTCTTACAAATGACATATTTTCTAAAACAAGAGAAGCAAATATTTTATTTCAAGTAAAAGTTAGAAAATCTTTTTGAAAATAGTCTCCCAATTCCCAAACTAGTTGAGGCAGTTCTCAATTTTCAAAAAATATAATTTTTTTTTTGTAACATTAAAAGGTGCTTGTAAAATAATATTGATCAAACATATATAATCTTGTAAAGAATTTTGATAAAATTATTGTTGAGAACTCATTTTCTTGTTTGGTGTATGATTACTTTCTATGAAAATAATCATTTTTTTTCTTCTCTCTCTCAACCAATAATGTTTTTAATTAGGCCCATTTTAATTAATAACTGCAATTTTCTAGTAGTCCTTTTTTTTTTTTTGAGTACATCTAGTAGTCCTATTTGTTAAAGTTAAAAGTAAATGTTATGTAATTCAATTGAATGCTAAGTATTTATCACACATACTTTTTCATCTCTGGCTTCTTCTTAATCATGGTTTTTTTTTGGTAAAGAAAAACAGGAAAAAAAAAGGGTAAAATAATGGAAGCTCTCTCTAGTTACAATCTATTGTGTACGAAGAAGGCACTCTTCAAGCTAAATTTATGTATTGATTCTTTCGAGCATGCATGAATAACTAAAGTATTTGTAGTTTTATTACTCTTTCGGGAAGTGGGTATGAACCTCTCAACTTGGCATATCTTCCAATTCGTTCTGATATTATCAAAAATCGGTTAGATTTCGTTCTCACAATTGTCTTTTCCCAAATGATGGATGTTGTTTTCCCATTATTCTTTTCTTCAAGATTAAATATATGTTTAAGAATCAAAATTTTTTTTTAATTCATGAGTGTTCAAGTTAGGTTTGTCCACACATCAACTACTTTTTCATCTCTTGTTCCTTCTTAATTAATGATGTTTTTTTTAGTAAAGAAAATCAGTAAAAATAGAAAGTTAGTTACAACCTATTGTGTCTGGAGAAGGCACTACTCAAGCTAGATTTGTGTATTGGTTCTTTCGAGCATGAATAGCTAAAGTATTTGTAGCTTTATTACTGTTTCAGGAAGTGAGTATGAACCTCTCAACTTTCCATCTCTTCCAATTCGTTTTGATATTGTCAAAAATCGGTTAAATTTCGTTCTCACAATTTTCTTTTCCCAAAATGATGGGTGTTGTCTTCCCATTATTCTTTTCTTCAAGATTAAATATGTGTTTGAAAATCTTTAAAAAAAAAAAAAAAAAATTCATGGGGTGTTCAAGCTAGGTTTGTCCACACATCGACTATTCTCTTAGACAACCGTTTGATTCTACTACACACTATTTCGTTTAGTTGTCAAGATAATTCATAAGATATCAAGTCCTTAGTAGATAGGTATCGTGACTTGAACAATTCTCTCTCTACATCTTTCCAATTTACATTGACCCTTATTGACTCCCTACTATTTAAAAAGTTTCAATTCAATTTCTTATATCTAACATTTTTCAATTATACTCTTTTTGATGTGTAAATGTGGTTTATGGTAAATTAAACTAAAAACTTTGACTAATTTCTTAAAAGTTGAAAGAAAAATATATATATATTTTTCTTTTGGTGACTTAATTTCTCTTCTATATTTATGCTAAATATTATGCCATGTAGGCGGGCATTTGCCCTTTTGGTGACACAACCTGGACTGTTTTGAGAATGAAATTCAGTAAATAGAGGCAGATATCAAAAAGAAGCTCATAAATAGGGAGATTTTGGAAATAATTAATACATCTCATCAGACGACATTAGAATGGCGTAGCTAATGGCTTGGCGATCCATGCAAGAAGGAACAAGTTTTTAAACATCTAAATCGAAGACTGTCCAGATTGGGTGGCGCGAGAAATTCACGTTGATCTTCCCCACTTTGATTGATTTTTTTTCTTGTTTTGTTTGTGTTTGTTATCTCTCGTACTAAAAAATATATATTTATTATGCCATGTACACTCTCCATAAGCCATATTTATACTGATTAATTCGAAACTTTTAAACATGTACTAAATTTATTAAAAAAAAAAAATAGCATTAGGAATTAAAATATAGGTTTAGATATTATTTTAGTCTCTATATTTTCAATTTTGATTCATTTTGGCTGATCGTGTACTTTCAAAATGTCCATTTTAGTCATTTGTGTCCAATTTAGTTCTTGTCCTTTCGAAACATTTATATGGGATCCTATACTTTGAAAAAGGGACCGTCTTGATCCATTAATTTTATTTTTTATCTCATTTTTTTATTACAATTTTAACACAATACGATATTTAATAAATTTCTTGAAATATAGTTATAAAATTGTATAAAAGTGCTTCCATTAGGTATAAAATTTGTGTTAAAATTTCGTAAACAAGAACTAAAATGATTACATTTTTAAAAAGCTTAGAGACTAAAATGAACTTTTAAAAGTACAGGTGTTGATACACGAAAAATGTCTAAACCTGAGAAAGCATCAAAAGAGAGTGTTGAGCTGCAAGAAAGAACTAGCTCTAGTGCGAGACTTTGCTAACCACACTTCGATACTCAAGTCAGTCTCAATTCTTTACGATTTTAGTGGAGTAATCGTGCATACCTGCCATTAAGACTGGTTTTGGTATTTATAAAGTGAGTTGTAAGGTAGGATGAGGCCATATGAACATAGACAACGTAATGTCACAAATGGTGTGGGATTGACTTTCACTCAATGGATCACATTGTGTTAATTAGTGTAACTGTCGATCTTATCTTGGATGGCGGCAAGATTCTAAGGGGCATATGTTATGTAGGTCGAGTAGCTTAGGTTTGAGTTGAAGTCAACTCTCTACCAAAGTAGCCGAGCCACGAGGCGACATTTATGTGTTACTACCCCTTGTATTGGGTCCTAGCTAGTTGTCATGTCACGATTGAGATATTTACCAAAACTAAAATGAACAGAAGTTAAAATTACATCAATCAAAATATATATTTAGAAAGTAATGGAACTAAAATGAATCAAAATGTTACCAAAATATTATTTAAACCTAAAATATATAACCCTTTTTTTAATGTTTATTTTCTAGTAATAAAGATCTTGTAGTACAAGAAATTTTTTTAATTAGTCCCAACTTCAATGATGATCTTGCTTTAATTAAGAGAGAGAAAGGAGCAAGAAAACAAAAACAATGTCACTTTTATTTAAATTGTTTTTTTTTTTTCTTTTGGTCTTAACTTAATTTTCACTTTAGTACTCGTGTGTGGTGAACCCTGAAGAGCTGAAAATTACAAGCATCTGACCCAGAAAAACACATTCAGTAATGGAGTTGGTGTAGTGGCCCCATCAATGGCCTCCACCGTCCATTGAATCAATGGAAGGAAGGCACAAAGAGGGGGAGGCGACATCCATGGCTACTGTAAGAAAACTATGTTTTTAGGACACAAAAAAAAACCCAAAATATTGAAAGCTTTGGTCAATGATGACGTGAGGAGGACAATCCCCACTATCTTCACCCTTGGGCCACCTCTGGATCTTCCCAAGTCATCGGAGAATCGAATTCAATCATTGATTTCACTGCTTTTTGAGCTTTGATTCTTTAGCCCTTCGTTAAAAATAAAAAGGGTTTACTCGATTCTCCTTCAATATGGATGTCTGTTGAGTGATTTTTTGTTTACTGGGTTTTTCTTTTTGTTTTTGGTCTTTGATTTTTGCTCTCTCTCATTTGATTCTGAGATTCTGCAAGTGGGTTTTTCTTTTTCTTCTGGAAAAGGGTTTTGGGTTGTGTACTTTAGACTAATAAATAAATGGGAAACGTGAATGGGAGAGATTATGTAGAGGAGAGCCCTTCTGGGTCTGAGGAAGAAGAAGAAGACGAAGATGAAGAAGAAGAAGTAGAAGAAGATGGTGTAATTGTTCATGAGGGCGTTGCTGCGACTGATGGCGCTCATATTCTCTACCGCCCGCAAGGTGTTTGTTCAAAGTTAATGGGCGGCCAGTCCCCTCCACAGAGCCCCACGGCCACTCGGTCGCCATTAATATTCACTCCTCAAGTAAGCTCTCTCCCTCTCTTTTGAGGAGTTCCTTTTAGTTTCTTATTGCCAATTGCCAGTGCAGTAGCATTAGATATGTAATGAATTTTGAACTAGTGATGTATTGAATTTGCATTTGGAGATCGAAATGACTTCTTTTAGATATAGCTTGTGTAACAATGGATGAATATTGGTTTCTGAACTTCAAGTTTGATTACACAGATTTGTTGTTGTTGGCTGATAGAAGTGGGAGAGGTTTTCCATTTACCTAGGCTTTTGCCCACTTTTTCTACATCAAGAAGTTGGTTTAAGGAAGTTTCTTCTGCTTAGACTTTATATTAATTGTTGTGTCTGGCTGCTGCCTCAGCTGACAAGTATTTGTTCAATTTCTAGAGGCATAATGTAACTTAGCACTTAAACTTTAACAAATTCTAGTCACAGAGGGAACCAGAGAAGGTGATTGAAATGGTCCTCTCTGGTGGTTTCTTTTTTGGTTGGCCGGAGCATGAATCCAGGGGTTGTTGTTAACTATCTTCTACTAATTCTTTGTTAGCATGTTTATTTTACATTTTAATCTCCAGGTTCCACTCACTCCTCTACGAAAACTGGATGAATTGATCATTCCTAGCCACTCTCAAATGCAAAATTCCTTTGGTTACGAAGAAATGTGCAATGAACTAAGCATTCCGACCATGATTACATGGAGTTATGGTGGCAAAGAAGTTGCTGTTGAGGGATCATGGGATCTTTGTAAAACAAGGTTTTCTTCTCTCTCTGTACTGTCTTGAAAAGCGATTATCATTTGAGGACTGCTGCCGGTATCTGATACTAGTTGTACCTCATTAATCAGAATGCCCTTGCAGAGATCGGGGAAAGACTTCACTATAATGAAAGTGCTTCCTGCTGGGGTTTATCAATATAGGTTTCTCGTAGATGGACAATGGAGGTACGCTCCGGAGTTGCCTTGGGCCCAAGACGACGCTGGCAATGCTTACAATGTTTTGGACTTGCAGGTAATTAATAATGTGGGATATGAAAGGGAAGGGGCAAAGTTTATCGACTTGGAAAGAAACTGGCGATTGTGGAAACAACCATCTAGTACCAATAGGCTGCTTTAATCCTTTTTATCTATGGAGGCCAGAAACTTGATTGGTTTAACCAACAAACAAGAGTCCATTTATATAGGCAATCTATCTTTGTATATCATTTGCTCTTTCTTCTTATTTTCCACTAGCTTTCACCATTGGTGTCTCTGCCATTTGTGTTATTTTCTCTTCTAAGCAACCTTGATCAAAACCTACCTCTTTTTTTCTTGTGAAACTGGTGTTGCGATCCGATCCAAACCCTTATTTCAGAATATAGGCTCAAGATTAGGTTCATAAGTTTTCGACATTTTTCTTTTCTTAAACGACACAGAAGCAGAGTGGGGTTGAAGGGGACTAGTCCTGTTGTCCTATCACTTTATAGTGGAATAGATGCTTAAACTTGTAGAATTTAGTTGGTTTGCATAATTTTTGCCACTTCTAGTCTAGTTTACACGCTACAAATTTCAACAACTCCACATTGATTTCTGTTTGCTCTTCTCTTTTCTTTTCAAAAATTTATTTGAAGTTTTCCCATCAGTCTCCATTTTCCTTACACTGCTGGTTGGATTACTCTTTGTTTGTATCCGATGAATGATAGTATACATTACAATCGAAATGGCTCGATACATAGGGTCATGTTTTACTTGAAACTGGTATAAATGGGAATTGGCAGCCCTGTGGCCCTCGATAGACCTAACGTCGTTCGTCCATCAATTATGTAGGATAATGTGCCTGAAGATATTGAAAGCATTTCTAGCTTTGAACCTCCTCAGTCACCGGACTCGAGTTATGACAATTTACTGCTTGGATCTGATGACTATGCAAAAGAACCACCACTGGTTCCCCCACACCTACAGAGGACGCTGCTTAATTCGCCTTCATCTTACGTGGAGGTTGCGGTTGCGCCCCGTTTGTCAAGGCCACAGCATGTAGTATTGAATCATCTTTACATGCAGAGAGGGAAGAGCGGTCCATCGATCGTGGCACTCGGTACTACGCAACGGTTTCTAGCCAAGTATGTAACTGTTGTGCTCTACAAGTCTTTTCAGAGGTAAATCTTTTTACCTTTTTTATGAACTCTGCAGTTTTCTGGGCTTTATGTACTCATAACCATTGCCAAGTTAGTGGATTAAGTTAGTTGAGGGAGATGTATTATACGGTAAACCAAATTTGTGCTTCACATAGGGAAATTCTTTGACAAACCTCTAAACCCACATTCCCATCTTGGTTTGGTTTGTGCTCCCTCAGTTAACACACATTTTGGAGATATTTAGTTTATGGTTTTAACGAGTCTGGGTTTGTTAAGCCTGAAGTTTCGCTAATACTAATGTAATTTGAGTTTATGTAGCTTATTAGATTAGCAAATCTGTGGCTCAGCTAAACAAATCCTCATAATAAACTTGGTCATGATTTAGTGATCTTTTCAAATTATACAAATCTAATTTTTCAATTGACCAGCCTCTCTATTTCTTCAACTCAAATGATCATGTTTTTTTTCTTTGTATCCCTTATTTTCTTAAGCAAGATTTTTAAATATGAACTGAATAGGATTAGGTCCCGTTATGACGTTCTTTCCCCCTCATATTGTAGATAAAATAGAATGTGTTTAGCCAACCTAAGCATAACTCAACAGACATATTTTTCCGATCAATAAGTCGTGGGTTTGAATCTTCACCCTCACATGTTGAATTTAAAAAATATATAAATTTGTTTAATAATTCTATTTTTGTTGGATTTATCTCGTTTTTACTAAAAAAACAAAATGCAACAATCTTTTGAAATCACTTTTGTTTTCAACAAAAAAATTTAAACTAAAATGAAATTTGTTTCGAAATAATTTTAGAAAAATGAAATATAAAAAGTTCTTGTTGTCTTTCTTGTGTTTTCTTTGGTGTACAATTTATGAGCCAAAAATGATTTAGAAAAAGGACTAATCTTCATGGTTTTGGAAATTTGAAATGCAAAAAAATAAAATGTTTCATTCTTAAACTATTAAAGAATTAAGAAATCGAAGGAAAATAGGTAAAAATCTATTTTAGTTTTATCGTTCTAAATTTAGTTGTTGTACTCTCAATAAATTTAATAAGAAGATAGAAAAACTTAATTTTTTTGTCACGTGAATTGATTTTAACTTCGAACTAACTCTGAATTAATGGTAGGAATTGTAAAGTAGACCAACAACCGAAAGTACGGAGACGAAAATAGTATTTTAACCAAAAATCTTTAAGAAGACTACTCAAATTAGTATTATAAAATTAAAAATAGTTTTGTTTACATATACACATTAATATTACAAAATTAATTTTAAAATGTTCAATCAACAAATCTTTGTCAGTACCTGAATTGTAACGGAGAGATCAACTGCTCAAATTAGTATTACAAAATTAACGAGAGAATTCAAAAACCCAAAGAACCAAATAGACTTATCAAAGCTTTATCTAGTGAAATGTGTTAGAATGATAATGAAGCCTTTTAAATTATACAAAATATTTTTAATCCGATATTTAATTTTTATTATTTTTCAATTGTACACTTGGAGGAGAAAAAAAAACAAAAAAAAAAACACTTTTGGTTTTATTTTATGCTTTGCTCTCTCATGAGCATATTCAAAACTAAAAAGCTGTAGCACAACTTGTATTTAACATGCTTAGCTCATCAAATCACTTGAACCTCTCATTACAATTGACCAGCATTTACAAACAATAAAAGCAAAGCAAGAATCTGAAACTAACTCAGTTCTTCAGCTCTTTTACATCTTTGTTATCAGTTTCGCGCCCTTCCCGGCCTTAGACGATCTTCAGAAACTCCCTTTCTTGCATAACCAAGATCAGAATACTGGACATCCTTTAACGACGATCCCGGGCGCGGTTGGACACTTAGCCAAAGGGCAGTGGTCTGGTTGCGACCCCCACCACCTTAAGGAATGGCCCTCGTTCTGCAGGGCGAAGAAAAGCAGCACGCCCATGAAAGCTGTCCCTGCATCGAGCGCGGCCGAGAGGACGTAGTTGTACTTCTGCCACCAGCGCTTGTGGTATCGGAAGACGAAGTAGTTGAAAATGGTTCCCGTCATGAGCCAGCTCGCTATGTTTGTAGGAGTTGCTGGAGGCATCCCTGCAAAACCATAGGATATAACTGGGATGTTTATCAGCGGAATCCATTTCTTTTCGGGGAACGCTTTGCTCAATGCCCAGATGGGGACTGGAAGGACAGCTCCGATGAGGAACAGCCACACCAAGTTGCGATACAACCCACCGGGGCCAAACAAGCGCCTCGGTCCGATCAGTCCCCAAATAACAGAAGCATCAAATGTGACTCGGTATTTCGGACAAGTCCACGGGCTATCGGGGTGGAGAGCATCAACATCACATATGTTCTCTATGCTGTCCAACATCCACCAAGCAACTGCCAGGTTAACAGTCCCAGCGACTAGAGTTCCGACTAACTGAGGAAGAAGAAGACACAACAACCAGTCAACTTATGATCATAAATTCTCAATAGATAGATGATGAAATGTTGAAGTTGGCAAACAAAGATCACCTGGGCAGTGTACATGCATCTTGGTGGGATTTTCATATAATGACCAAGTTTAAGATCAGATAAGAAAGACAGAGCATGAACTGTACTAATCCTTCCATATATCTTGAAAAGAAGATTTGCAATTGGCTTTCCAGGAAGAATATAACCAATAATGAACTGTGCTATAATATCATATCCAGGTTGCTGCATAAGATTCCATATGGATATTAGTATTTCATTTCAAAATATGCTAAAGAGTACCTAACGCACGAGAGACGAGCACCACTGCAACTAACTCCCGTTCGATTACCTGGTTGGTTGTTGCTTGAATGACCCCAATCGGGAGGGTAACAATCCAAGCCATAGCAAAGGCAAATAGCATCCCCCACCACGGCAGTTGCACGTCGTCTTTCCACACGAACGACATCAGAAGAGATAGAACAATGCTCCCGAACAATAAGATCAAGAACCACCATTCTGGCACTTGTTTGTAGCTTTGCATCAGCTTTGCATGGATGTCCAATTTTGCATTCTTGATTGCTGCCCTGCTTTGCTTCCATATTTCCCTAGAAAATTAAAACAAAAGGAGCACAACCATCACTTTAGGAACTCAACTTTGATAATGAAAATAAAACAAATCTTCATCTTTTTCTGATGAAGTGAAGTCCATAAGACAAATTAAAATCCTTTCTAATTCTGACTGTCATCTAAAGTCAGAAAGATTCTCAAGATCCATTTGTTCAACTTTTGTTTTAGATAATTCTTCTATGTTAGACATAAAGATTTGAAATCTTTGATAACAATTCAAGCAAGATTGTAACCCAATAAGAACATAATAGTTATAGAACAATATATACTTATTAAGATTGAGATTGTGGAATAAGAGTCATGTCAAATGGATATATTCCCCTAGATGAAGTATTATTATCTTATTTTCTGTCCCATCCCAAAATTAAAAATCATTTCTAGTTTGAAAAAGAATGATATTCTTCTCATCCAAGATTAGAGAATGGCATTCTAATTCCTCAAGTAGGACCCACCTTCCTTTTTTTAGCTTTTTCTTCTCTCCTCTCTTTTTCATATTCATTCCCCTCTTCCAGCAGTTCCCCCATTCCATTTGTCCCCACTTTCCACTCAGAGAATCATGTAATATAATATATATTTAGTTCCTAACCATCAAACTTAAATTGTGATTCTAGGAAATTCTTGAAGTTAATATGGTTAATTAAACGGTGGTGTAACATGTTCGTAGAACAAATGTTGGTTGATTTGACACAACATGATAAATAATAAGACAAACAGGAATCGCATGGTCTATAAAAGAGATTTGATAAGTTATTTCAAAAAGAGAGTAGGTTACATGTGTCCCTATATTTTATTTGGTCTAAATTGTCCAATTTCTAGGGTAGACATCTACCATAGCATGTTAAATCAGCTAATATTTGTCCAATAAACACGTTACACACCATCACTTTACAAGGACAACATAGAATCACACTCTAATAAATAGATCAAATTATAAGTTTAGGTCCATAAACCTTCAAGTTTGTGTTAAACAAGTCCTAAAACTTAAAAAAAAAAAATGTCAAACAAGTCCCTAAGCCTTAAAAGTATCAAATAAGTCTCTAACTTTCAATTTTTTATCCACCCAACATCTTCGAAATTTTTAAAATTAATAGATCTATTGCTAAACATATCCTACACTTTTAATTTTGTGTCTAAGAATTTTTAAAAATGTTGATTAGGTCAACATACAAAATTGAAAGTTCAAGAACAATTAGACACAAAATTAACTGGTATGAGACTTATTAGAACTATTTAAAGTTCAAGATCGTATTAGATAAAAAAAAATTAAAAGTCCAAGAACTTATAAATTTTAGAGACCTATTCAACACAAAGTACATGAACTAAATTTGTAATTTGACCAAACAAATACGACTATCAAACCTCATAAATCAAACTTGTAATTTAACCTAAAACACCAAAGTATGGGGATATTGAAATGAACTGATGATGGTGAAAGACTGAAAGGAAACAGAAAAGGTAAAAAAGAAAGAGCATATACCGGCC
>JAOANK020000018.1:785451-801604 GCA_026257165.2 Telfairia occidentalis
GCCGATCCCCACGTTCTTCCAGCTTCCCATATCACTTACAAAGATGGCCAAACCCTTTTCTCTTACATCAATTCCACTAAGTAAATTCAAAAATCTGATGATCTTCTTCTTCTTCTTCTTCTTCTTCTTCTTCTTCTTCTTCTTCTTCTAATTCTTTGTGTTATTTTTGGTGTTTTTGACAGAAATCCTATGGGGTATTTGATCCCGCCGTCGGCTAAAGTTCACACTAAGCCTGCTCCCACTATGGCGTCCTTCTCCTCTAGAGGTCCCAATAGTATCACTCCTGAGATCATCAAGGTTTGTCTTCAGCTTACTGTATAATTAATAGACTTAAACTATAAAGTTTTCAGGTCTCGTGGTTCAGCAATTTGGTATATTTTCTTTTTTATGTCTTAGGTCACTTAAACGAGTGTGTTCTTGTTTAAATTTTGAAATAAATGCCACAAATTAATTTTCATTTTTTTCAAATATACCATAAGTTTAATTTCTTTTTTTAGTGCCTTTTCTATTTTGTAAAATTAACAACCTTCTGCTACATATTTATTTTATACTATTTCTGTACATATTTCTTAAATTGTTGGGTTTAGGCAAGTAATATTCAAAATTTTGTATTGTTATTTTCTCTCGAAGAGATAACCTGTGGTTACCAATTTCCAATTCTAAACCCACAAGTTAGCTATTTTTTTTATTTTTATTTTTTAGTTTAATGGAAAGTTAATATGACGTCGGAGTAGAAGAGTTTAATTAATTAAGACTTAATCAAATCGAATATAATTCAATTAATTAAGATTTAATTTTTAGTGGTGGGTAAGAAATCCCCTGTTTGTATCGATTTTCTTGAATAATTTCCTGTGCTGATTGTGATTTTCTGTTGTGTGATGGATGAAACTTTTTCAGCCTGATGTGACGGCACCGGGCGTGAACATCATCGCGGCTTTCAGCGAAGGCGTAAGCCCCACCGGCTTGCCGTTCGACAACAGAACCCTCCCATTCATCACCATGTCCGGCACCTCCATGTCTTGCCCTCACGTCTCCGGTCTCGTCGGCCTTCTCAGAACTCTCCATCCCCAATGGAGCCCTTCCGCCATCAAATCCGCCATCATGACCTCTTGTTCGTAATCCTAAACAATAATTTATTAATTTACTTCTCTCATCATTATCTTCAATCACATATATTCTGATTGTTATACATTCCGCGATCGCAGCCAGAGTCAGAGACAACACGTTGAAGCCGATGCTCGACTCTGATCTCGCTCCGGCGACTCCGTTCGACTACGGTTCTGGTCACGTACGCCCCAAGGGAGCCATCGATCCTGGCCTTGTTTACGATCTTACCCCCAACGATTACCTGGAATTCCTCTGCGCCAGCGGCTACGATGAGAAGATGATCAGAGCATTCTCCGATGGCCCCTTCAAATGCCCCCCTTCCGCTAGTCTTCTCGACTTCAATTACCCTTCGATTGGTGTTCAGAACCTGAACGGCAGCGTCACCGTCACCAGAAAATTGAAGAACGTTGGCTCTCCAGGAGTTTACAGAGCCAGATTCCGACGGCCAGAAGGAATTAGGGTTTCGGTCGAGCCGAAATTTTTGAAATTCGAGAAAGTTGGAGAGGAGAAGAGCTTCAAATTGACGATGACCGGAGTTGTGCCGGACGATCGCTTGGTCGACGGGATACTGATTTGGACCGACGGCAAGCACTTCGTTAGGAGTCCGATCGTCGTTTCTTCCGGCTCGTTCTGAAGCGCCATTGTTAGGATCACATTTTAGATTTGGCTCTGGAAGGAAGTTCTTTTTTCTTTGTTTTTTATTTTATTTTATTTTGTTAGCGTCTGAGATGTATCAGTTTTTCCTTATAGATCCAGCGGTGTAGATCAGTGGATGCCAATAACGAACAATCTCTAGGAATTCAGTCCTTACGTTTTAAACGGATTATTTATTTGTTTTTTTATAACGTTTTACCCGTGATTGAAATTTAAACAAACATTTTTTTAATATTCAATTTTTAAAAATAACCATTTTCACTAATCACTAACTATCGTCAATTTTTTGGGGAACTCTTGTTTTTTGGACAAGAAAAATAAAATAAAAATTTGAATGAATGACTCAATTTTTTAAAATAACCATATGCTCAAGTATTGTACTCGAATTGATAGTGTGTTTACAACTTTGTTCATTTTTCTTCCCAGTCGATTTGTTGGTTATAAATTTTAATTGTCTCATCTACTTATGAGCTGTATTTGAAAATTTATGGTTAATTTTAACAATATTATGCAATTCGATTATAACTCAATAAATGAAGGTATTTATCACTATTCTAAAAATTGATAGTTTAATCTCAATGGGACAAAATACTTGGACCGGTATAATTTTTTTTTTTTTTTAGAAATTAGTTTGATCATCAGAAATTAGATAAGTGAATTTGAGGTGGAAATTGAAAGAGAAAATAAAATTAATTTAATATATCTATTTTCTTAGCATTAATGTGGGTTGGTGTAGGTGGACCAAAAATAGTCCGATTTTTATTTCCCTTTGATTTATGGATTGGTTTTCGTTCAAATAATAAAATAATCTAATTTACATATTCCTAGTATTGTACTAGGGAGGTTTCACTTGATTAATACTGAATTTTGAGGGCTTAGTTCAATTAGGAGCATGATATTTTAGGGTTTCATTCTTGGAGTTTCAAGAATATATAGTATACACTTCGAATATACGTTGATGCATGTTGATGCATTAATTGAATTTATTTCTTTAGCAACACGGTTTGTTTAATCAATTGAATAGATATAGGTCAATTGAGTAGATGGTGGAAAATTCAAATGTTCTTCTTTTTTTTCTTCCATTCTTTTTTGTTTGAGTTTATCATATTTTCTTAGTTCCATAGCCCGGTCAATGCTATCAACCGACTCTACATATTTATACACTTGGTAATTAATTAGAAGTGATAGAGAGTACTATTTAGCCATTAAAGATATGAATCAAGAAGATGGTCTTTATGGACTTAGAAAGAACCAAACATGATGATACAGTTTTTTCTGAGCCTTATTTAGCCCTAAAAACTAGTAAGAATATACAAATTGACATTTTATAATGCATATCAACCTTATTTTTTTTAATTCATCAAATTATACCAACTTTAAGAAGTGTTACAATATTTACTCTAAACTTTAAAAAGTGTTGCAAATTTAAATTTTGTTTAAAAATTTCTTTAAAAAAATAATTATCGTGTATGAAATTGTTAGGATGCGACATGAAAACTATAATAAAATTATTTTTTTGTTTAAAATTTGTAAATTCTTATTTTAGTTGTTTAATGGTCGATTTGGTACATTAATCAAACTTAATCACATTTGCACAAAACTTAACTTGCATTATATTAACGAGTTTTTTAAGTTTCTTACATTATTTTTTTTTGTTAAATTACAGGTTAAATGAGCAGTAATTGTATATCGGGTAAAAATTACAATACGTATAAAAATTTAGGATCAAATTTGATGAAACTAAAAATTTAGGGTTAAATTTGAAACAATTTTTGCCCAAAATTTAATTAAAAGCAAATCCAAAAATTTGTAATAAATTTGAAACGCTGGGTTTGGGCAGTCATAGGATAAATAACGAAGAATTATGAACAAAAGAAGAGAATAAAAAACTGAAGGTTACAAAACAGCCCCAATGAAATGAACCCCAATTCGGTGTTTGGTTGGATAGAAAATTTGCAGAAGAAAGGTTTCTTGGATTGAATTGTTTGTGGATTGTCAATATAATTATGCGTAGAATTTGTATGTGAAAACGAAAGTCAATTTTGGAGGGTCCAGGTCCATCTCCATTCTCCAATCTGCATGTTTCGCAAAAAGGAAGAAAGAGAAAGAAAGGAATGGAAAAAAGAAGAAGCCGTATCCGTATACGCGCAATTGCAATTCGCAAATTAGGATCACGATGGCCAAAAGTCTCGCTCACTTTAAACTCCCCAACTTCCAACTCTTTTCCCCTTTTTCTTTTTCTGTCTCTCTCTTTCTTTGAAGAATTCTCTTGCTCCTCCGGATTTTCTGGTCTTCGGGAATCCTTTCTTGTCAGAGTGTTCAAATGCGTTTCCCCTTTCTTTCTGTGTGCTTAATTGAATTCCTTTAAGTTTATATCGTCATTGTTTTAAATGGATCAGCAGAGATGTTGACACCCTTTTTTTCCAATTTGATTCTCATGTACTTTCTTTCGCATTTCACTCTGTAGAATCAATTGCATGAATTTTGAGCTTCGTTTTCATTTTTCCAGTCCGAGCTCTTCGTCCGGAGTATTGATTCATTTCGCCTAGTCGGTGGAGAATTTAGTTTCCATATCGTTGAAGATACTCGCGGGTTTTTGCTCGCAAATTATCGGTTTCAATTTCCAAGTATATATTTATATTTCTTCTAAAAAGGAGAATTCTATGTGTTCTGGGTATAAGAATATGAAGCTCACTGTTCGTGTAATCGAGGCTCGGAATTTACCAGCAACCGATCTGAATGGATTGAGTGATCCGTACGTCCGGTTGCAGGTTGGTAAGCAGAGGTTTAGGACCAAGGTGGCCAAGAAGACCTTAAATCCAACTTGGGGCGAAGAGTTCAGCTTCCGGGTGGATGATCTTGACGTGGAACTAATTATCTCTATTTTGGACGAAGATAGGTATTTCAATGATGATTTTGTTGGACAGGTCAAGATTCCCATTTCGCGGGCTTTTGATTCTGATAATGGGTCGCTTGGCACTACTTGGCATTCTATTCAATCCAAGAATAAAAAATTTAAGCAGAAGGGTTGTGGTATGTTGCATTTCTCCATAGTTTTCATGTATCTCCGTCATTTTGGTTTGCCTTTTTATTGTTTTTTTTTTCCCTTTTGGAGAACAGAAAAAAATGGGATTCGTTACAGATTTATTTGTAAGAAGCGAAGTGCAATACACGATTCAAGCTATTTTCATGATATGTGATCCAATTTGTGGTTGTGTTGCTAAAGTTGTGATGAAATTCTCCGTGATCGTCGTTCATTTGAGTTAAGAAAATGAAGTTGTTTGTCCTAATCTTGGCAGGTGAAATCCTTCTTGCCATATGTTTTTCTCAAAGCAACGCATTTGTAGAATTCACTTCCAGTGGTCACGGGTCTAATCTAAAGATGGCTAGTGATGAAAGAATGGGTTCTCCGTCGAGGTCTCATAGTGGCAAGTCTAGCTCACCATCTCCGGTGAGGCAAAGAGAAAGTTCGTTGAAGGAACATAGATCTTCCCAACAGAAGACTTTTGCTGGTCGCTTTGCTCAAATTTTTCATAAAAATGTAGATACTGCTTCGTTAATTTCTTCTCGAGTTACTGAACTGCCAGAGATATCTGAAATCCCTCCGCCTGAAATTTCTAAAGTCAATTCTGAAGATCAATCCTCTATAGCCTCATTTGAAGAAACAATAAAAGTAATGGAATCAAAAGATCAAGAAACTGAAACCCCATCAAATTTTCCAGGAGTATTGGTTGATCAACTGTATGCCATTTCACCCTCAGACCTCAACTCTCTACTCTTTTCATCAGATTCAAGTTTTCTACGATCTTTGGCTGACCTTCAGGGAACTTCAGAACTGCAACTTGGAAATTGGAAATTTGAGAATGGTGGTGAAAGCTTAAAAAGAACAGTATCATATCTTAAGGCTCCAACAAAACTAATCAAAGCTGTCAAAGCTTTTGAGGAACAGACGTACCTAAAGGCTGATGGAAAGGTTTATGCAGTTCTAGCTATTGTTAGCACTCCAGATGTAATGTATGGGAACACATTCAAAGTAGAGATACTTTACTGCATAACACCTGGTCCTGAGCTTCCGTCAGAAGAGAAATCTTCACGACTGGTAGTTTCATGGCGAATGAATTTTCTACAGAGCACTATGATGAAGGGAATGATTGAGAATGGAGCGAGGCAAGGTGTAAAGGAAAATTTTGACCAGTATGGTAGTTTGTTATCTCAGACTGTTCCTCCAGTTGATCAAAAGAATATTGGATCAAATAAGGAACAGGTTTTGGCATCTTTGCAGGCACAGCCACAGTCGACCTTTAAACTTGCTGTACAATATTTTGCTAATTTCACCGTTGTGAGCACTACTTTTATGGCTTTGTACGTGCTTGTGCACATTTGGCTGGCCGCACCTAGCACAATTCAGGGGCTTGAATTTGTAGGGCTCGACTTACCTGATTCAATAGGTGAATTCATAGTGTGTGGTGTTCTAGTTCTGCAGGGTGAACGTGTTTTGGGCCTGATTTCACGCTTCATGCAGGCGAGACTGCAAAAAGGTAATTTCAGTATGACATTTGCAGTCAGTTTGTTACTGTAAGCTCTAGCTGATTACAGTGCCTTTCTTTATAACAGGGAGTGATCATGGAGTTAAAGCACAGGGAGATGGATGGTTGCTTACGGTTGCTCTGATTGAAGGGTGTGGTTTAGCTGCAGTCGATTCAAATGGGTTATCTGACCCATATGTGGTGTTTACATGTAATGGGAAAACTAAAAACAGCTCAATCAAGTTCCAGAAATCTGATCCTCAATGGAATGGTATTTTTTTTTTAATATGTCTGATATCTAGTGGTTATTACTTAGATCTCTAATAAAATCATGGAAACCTATTGGCTATTTTTGATGTTGAATCTAGTGTCTTGAATTTATATTTGATACAACCTTTTCTCATCAGATAAGAAACTGATATGATTTTAAGTTCTAAAAGAGACCTTGTTTTTCTTTCAGAAATTTTTGAATTTGATGCAATGGATGAACCTCCTTCCGTATTGGGTGTTGAAGTTTATGATTTTGATGGGCCTTTTGATGAGGCTACATCTTTGGGACATGCTGAGATCAATTTTCTCAGGAATAGTATATCAGATTTAGCTGACATATGGGTACCTCTTCAGGGGAAGTTGGCTCAAACGTGCCAATCCAAATTGCACTTGAGGATTTTCTTGGATAATACGAGAGGCAGTAATGTTAATGTTGCTAAAGAGTATTTAAGTAAAATGGAGAAAGAGGTTGGGAAAAAGGTACATAGCCTAGCTTCCTACCTTGGAATTTACATTCTTGACTGGTTATCTCTCTAGTTCATATATCAACAACTTAAGTTTCGATGAATTGTAGATCAATTTGCGTTCTCCTCAATCAAACTCAGCCTTCCAAAAACTATTTGGGCTTCCAGCTGAAGAATTTCTTATTAATGACTTTACCTGTCATTTGAAACGTAAAATGCCAATACAGGTGCTTTAGTGATTTCCTAGTTAATTGAATTTCTTGTTTTTGTTTAATTGATTTTCATCTAAAATTATACCGCATGAGTTTCATCTAATAATTAGTCCAATGTCCAGGGGCGCCTCTTTCTGTCAGCTAGAGTCATAGGTTTCCATGCAAATATATTTGGGCACAAGACCAAATTCTTTTTCCTTTGGGAGGACATTGAGGATATTCAAGTTGTTGCTCCTACTCTTTCGTCAATGGGCAGTCCAATTATTGTTATAACTCTCCGAGCCGGTAGAGGTTTGGATGCAAGGAGTGGTGCAAAGACACTAGATGAGGAAGGCAGGCTGAAGTTCCATTTCCATTCCTTCGTATCGTTTGGTGTAGCACATAGGTAGGTTTCTACTTCCTTGCTACTTCAGTGCATTTGATTTCTTACATGATTTCTAACACGTGTCATGACCGTTTAGTCTATTCTTTCCTTTTGGTACATTTACTTGCATATCCATTCCTGATATTCTGGCTCCAAATGGGACTATATGCCCCATTCTTCTTGAAACGCGTACTCGTATTCTTATCCAGACAAATTTTGTTCTCCTGCATTGTGGAGCTTGGATGTGTTTAGAGCCTTGGGAGATGTTTGTGGGGGCTTCATTAGATGCACCTCTAGTAGCTTGAGTTTGGTGGAGAGTGTAGAAGTTTGTATTAAAGTGAGGGGAAAATATTGTGCATCGATTCCTGTAAAGATCAATATTCAATTTGAGGGGAAGTGTTTTGTTGATCAAATAGATTCCTTTCAAGATCGGAAGCTTTGGACTGTGTATGTAGTAGGATAATACTAAGTTGATAATTTTGGCTTTGAGTTTATTGATTCTGGTAGATGCTGGTCTGTTATGTTAGACTACTTAATTAGTTTTAGTAGTCGTTCATTTGTTTGTTTAGAAGTTTTAGGATTGGTTGTTTTGGTTGGTTAGTTAGTAATCGGTAAGTAGGCAACCTTTATAAGTTTAGGGATGTTCTCATGTATTTTGAACTTTGATAATTGGACAAAGAACTTTTTAAGTAATTTTTTAGATTTAGATGCTTAGTTGCTAAGCTGTATCAATTTGATGTCTGAGGATGTTCTCATCTCCATCTAGATTGTGTCCTAGAGAGGTATCATAAAATTAGAATTCTAAAATCATCTCCAACAGCGTACTCTAGAAGGAAGGGGAGTTGATTATTTCAAAGGAAAGGTTCATCAGGCACGCTCATAAAATGATATAAGAATGCAAGGCATAACTGACTCCCATACAATATCGATTGGAATGTAAGAGAAGAGAGGATTGAATTGAACCCACTACATAAAAATTGTCCAAGAATTTTGCTTGATTGCAGGTGTGATGCGTGATTGGCTGTGCCTGCCTAGTTTTCAAGAAACCAATCAAAGCCATATCATCGAACTCTTTTTCATTCTGAAAATCTTAAAGAGAGAAATTCTGGAAAGTACCAATCGAACTAGAGTAAGATAGCCACCTGTTGAAAGAGTAACATTTTTTTAGTTTCATAGGATTTCCTCCAAGCAGCATTTCTAGATAGGTTCGAGACCACTATCCATCACTGCTTTTTTTTTATCTCCTGCTAGCTAGTGTGGTCCCAGTCATCACAGTTTTCTGAAATTTAATTTTCACCCTGCTCAAGACATTGCAAAAACGTAACCCGTTGGCTCATGCTCCGAATACCTGCTCAAGACATCAGCTACTACTTGAATGAGAAAAGTGAAGAGGGGATCACTTGCCTCTGCCCCTGGGTGGCTCTTATTATACTCTTCAGTTTTTCATTATAAAGACCTAAAACTTAGTGTTACATACGCAGCTCTCCATCCGAGAAATTCACCTCTCTTTATTGTCTTTCATCCATAGAATCTCAAGATGGGAATCCCATTACCATAGCACAGGCTTTCACCAAATCTATTTTTAACACCCACCGTTCCATTTTCTTAGGTTATAATATAATCAACTATCTGGTTCACCATAAGAATTGAGCTCATAATTTATATGTTTCTCATGAAGATAAATAGATTCTGGAAAATGGTGAAAAGACTGCCTTGTATTCTAATAATGATTTTATAAACACCCTTGTCAAAGGCTGATAGTTTCTTCCCAAAAGTGAACAATCCTATTGTTTCCGACCTCAAATTTTAGGAAAGCAATCTTCATGTTCTTGCATTTAGAAATCAAGTTCCAAGTACTTCTCTATAGGAGGCAAGGAGAGGATTTGGACCATCTGCTGTGGGGCTGTCACTTTACCTAGGATCTTTGGAATTGTTGGTTGAGTTCCTTTGGTGTGAGCTTGTCTTATTGTAGGGCGTGTGGCCCATCAATTGAGAAGGTGTTGTTGAGCCTTCTCTTTGGCGATAAAGGGAGAGCGTTGTGGCAAACTTAATTTTTTTGCTTTGTTATGGGGAATTTGGCTCGAAAGAAATAATATGATTTTTAGAGATTATGCGAGATCCTGTGAGGAGGTTTGGAAGGTTGTTAGGTTTAACACCTCCCTTTGGGCGTCCATCACTAAACCTTTTTGTAATTGTGAGCTTGGTTTGATTCTTCTAGATTAGAGACCTTCTCTGTAGGTAGTCTTTGGTCTCCTTTTCTTTAGGCTTATTTTTTTTTGGTATGTTCTCGTATTTTCTTTTATTTCATTAATGAAAGCTCGATTTCTTATAAAAAAAATTAATTTTGATAAAAAATTTCTCTGAATTGATTTATAGGACAATCATGGCTCTGTGGAAGGCTAAATCTTTGAGTCTGGAACAGAAAGTGCGAATAGTTGAAGAAGAATCAGAAGCTAAAGGCTTACAAACTGAAGAGAGTGGATCATTTTTGGGTCTCAGTGAAGTCAGCATGTCTGAGGTTTACTCATCCACTCTTTCTGTTCCTGTAAGTTCTCTTTCTCTCACTCGTTAATTTCGTGCACATGAGCCTTCCAGTTGCATCTTTTTCCACATTAGTCTATTATCATGTTTATTTTATGTGGTTTATTCTACGCTGTTCTTGTATTATGAGAAGCTTTTAAAAGATAATTGAACAAAAGTTCTGTTAAAAATTTAGTTTAATCTTTTTAATCTTGTATGGAGTGATTTTTTTCTTGGAAGACGTGTTTAGTTCTACATTTTTCCATTATTGTTTAGAATACTTTTGAATATAGTTTGTGTTGCATATTACCAAATATAGAATTACTTTTATTACTCAGCCATATGAAGTTGACATTTGCTACATGTTCAATAATTAATCAGCTTTGAACAAAATAATAATAATAATAATTAAGGGCTTGTTTTGTATACAATTTAGATTTTGTGTCTTATTTTCAGTTTTACTTAATCAAATGGATTTAGTGTATATCTTTTAGGTGAATTTATTTTTTAAATCTATTTTTGAATTTCTATTATAAATTTTGAAAATAATATAATGTTTTCAGTGTTTTCAGATTTGAAATTTGAAATTTGGAAATACATAATTATACTAAAAAAAAGAAAAAACTAAGATAAATATACTATTTCATGTTATAAACACAATTATTTTTATTTAAATTAAACATAATATATTATAAATCATATAATATTGTAAAATAATAATTAAATTTATAACATAACATATGTTAATAAATTAAATAATAATATTTGAGATTGAGCTAAATGTTTAGATGGTAACTGTTAAAGTCTTCATGTATGATTAAATTTGCCTTTATCTATCAACTTAAACTTTGGGTAGAGTGGTGATTTAACATGGTAGTAGAGCAGGAGGTTCTATATTCGAATCTATGTAATGTCACTTTTCTTCCCTATTTAATATTAATAATCACTTGTTGGGCTTTGTCCAAATTTTCAACCCATAAGTGATGGGGAGTCTTAAAGTCTTCATATATGATTAAATTTGTCTTCACTTATCAGTTTAAACTTTTGGGTAGGGTGGTGATTTAACAAGAACTATCATTATTTTTATTGTTTATGAATATGTTGCTAAACATGCTTTGAACAACTTTTTAAATTGAGATTCAATTTCTAAATTTGTACCAAACATATCCAAAAATATTGAAAACAGAGAATACAATTTTGTTTTAATTGAATCCCTTATTTTCAAATTTCTGTTTTCAGATCACTCATCACTAATCAAATGCCTAATTTTCTAATGGTTTTACTGATTAAATTAATAATGCTAGTATTGTTCACTTCAACTGAAATCAAATTGAATTATCAAAATCGTTAATAATATACTATAAATTTAGAATATTGTTACTATTTGATACTCTAATGTTTATGGTTTATACATTTTTTCCATCAAAATTCTCCTTTTAAGAATGAATAAAAGCTTGAGAAATGAAATGTTATTTTCATAGACTATGAATATGCATTACTATACGATATTACTAACTTTTAACAGCTGTAGGTATTTCTAGAATTTATGTATATTGTTACAATATTGTTGAAGTTTTCAATCTCATCATACATAATACATTTAAAACTAAACATGTAAGTTTTCTAATTGTAGGTCGTGATCACAAAACCTCCACATTAGATTTTCTATTAATTTCATATTCAAATAATTTACAATTTTTGAACATATATATTATTGGAGGATCATTTGCTACACAATTGGTAGCATTAAAAACAAAGTAATCAAGTGAAACGATCCATAATATTTTGAAATTATAACATTAATGGACCAAAAGGCAAAACATGTTTGTCCAAGATTCTATCTACCGGTCCATACTATTTATGCTGTCATTCGTTTTAGTTTATTCAGTTATTAATATACTCATTACTCGTTAGTAGCTGATTGTACACTATTTCTGCTGGTGCTACCAGACCAGCTTTGCTATGGAGCTATTCAATGGGGCTGAGTTGGAACGCAAAGTTATGGAGAAAGCTGGTTGTCTTAGTTACTCATTTACTCCATGGGAATCAGAGAAGGAGAATGTTTATGAGAGGCAAATATATTATATATTTGACAAGCGTATCTCCCACTACAGAGTGGAAGTGACAAGTACACAGCAAAGACATTCACTTCCCTATAAAAATGGTTGGCTCGTTGAAGAGGTCTTGACGCTTCATGGAGTTCCCCTTGGTGACTATTTCAATGTATGAATATTGAGTAATTATGTTTTTACTTCACTTGAATGTAATTTCAATGTGCACGGGTGTGGGGATCTTGCCTGTCTGATTGAAAAACTTCTGCGCTCATTGATTAGTTTAATGCATCATCCCTTGCAGGTTCACCTTAGATATCTAATTGAGGATTTACCGTCCAAGTTGAAGGGGTGTAGTATACTAGTATCCTTTGGAATGGCCTGGCAGAAAAGCACTAAGCATCAGAAAAGGATTACAAAAAACATCCTAAAAAATCTGCAAGATCGTCTGAAAGTGACTTTTGGACTTGTTGAGAATGAATCTGCAACAATAGCTTGGATTTAATGTGTTGCTTTTGACATCTACAGGGAGATTAAAGACGTGCATAAAGGGGGTTGGTGCCTTGATGACGGGTGACATTCTGCTTCTTTTTTCAGCTAACATCTAGCTGATTCAAGCTAGACTTGAAAACACGACTGTATCATTCATTCATTGTGTTGTTTTGTGTTGAAAGCTATACTTGCTTCTCTCCCTACTTGCTTATTCAAAAGGGTGGAAAAATGATTGATCGGAGGACTCTGAGGTGAAAGTTTGGATTTGATGGAATGGACCTTGCTTTGGCCTTTGGAAACCTGGTCTTCAATCTCAAGCTTGTAGTTGGTGCTACTTTTGCATAGAGTTGTTGCCTTGAATTTCAAAAGCCCCCCTGGGGAATTATCAATGATCTCCCTCAATGAGAATGGCATAGCCGCATAGGTAATTCAGGTTAGATATTAGTCCCAACATGGTCAGGGTCATATTCTTTGTTCATTAGTTCATACCTATAGGTTATTTGTAATAATTCATTGCTAGGCAGGAGTAATTGTAAAAGCTTTTCTTTTTGTTTATAATAGCAGGTGGTTCATTGAGTAAATGCCGAATCATCATTTAGAAGTCTCATGTTGGTTTTATTGGTGTATGAGACACAAATGTTGATTTGATGTACTAACCATGCATGAAGTAATGATATACCATTAGTTGAAATTTTTTATTGATAAACAGTCATTTCCAGGGATAAGGACTCGTGACTTTTGCTGCTTGTTTTGTTTTTTTTATTTATTTTTGGAATATTTATTCTCTGGTGGATTGCAAACTGCGCCCGTTAATGAAAAGGCCCGTTCATTGTCAATACTCATCTGATTACTGATGCAGAAGGTTTTTGTAAGTGCTCGGCACAGAGGAATTGCTGCTCTCACCAATTACTAAAAAGGGTTAAAAGGGCTCTTTTATATGAGACTCTTCTTCTTTCCCATGATTAGCTTTCTTTCAATATCTTGTTTTTGTATGACAACCAACCAGAACGCTGCTCTTTCCTGCTATGGAGCAGCTTCAACTCGTGTTATGGTCTGACCTGAGAAATGACTTGAGGGGTTAAAACAATATGACAAATGATTTTGTCGGTATTCAATGGTTAGGAGGAGTAGTCACAACGTGACAACCAAATTAAATTATTTTTTCTTACCCTCTCCCTTCATTGCCATTTTTTGTTTTGTAGGACTTTACCCTAAGTTTGTTTTCTTCTATCGTTGATTTGACAGTTGGTGAATGCACAATCTAGCCTTATCTCAAAAGATGGAGTATACAACAAGCATTTGTTGCAGAGAGGTTAAAGCACCTTGCTCTGGCTCAATCTATTCATTTTTTTGGTAGAGTTGAATAATTTTTCCATGATTATTGAGTTATTCTTTACTATCATTTTATTTGATCCACTATGATTTAGATAGATCAAATATATTCAACATATCATTGATTGTTCATCGTATGTGTATTAGGTCAAATATGTCAACAATATCTTCCAGGTAACTTGTTCTTGTAATATTACACTCTTCAATTTTAATGACTCATAATGGTGTAAATTTCTTAAGATTCTTGCGTTTACAAGAAGTATCAAAGCCACTGATAGTTCTTAGGCAGAAGAATATGAGTTGCAAACATAGAGAGAAACACTTGCAAATTGATCATCACAATCCTTTAGAAGTTACTTCACATCTTTGAGTTTGATCATGTTGAATCAAGTTGGAATTGTTTGATTAGAATCTGGGGCAGATTTATGGAATTATTTCATTATATATATAAAAAAATTCAAATTGATGACCAATTCAATTGGTAGCTTAGCGATAGAAATTGCTTGGAAAAATGTGTGTGCCCCTAGACATGGGTGTAAATTCCACTGTGTACAACATAAGGTGCTCAAGGAACAAATAAAAGAAAGGGATGAAACAGACTTCATCACATTGATTTTGTACCAACCTTAAGAACTCCGTTGGGCTAAACAAATATTTTAGAATATCCCAATGAAGTTCTTTGGTTGAAAATTGATCGATAGACTTTGTTAAGGATAACGAACCCTCCACAATAATGGTATGATATTATCAACTTTGAGCATAAGTTCTCATAGCTTTCCTTTTAGTTTCACCTGAAAAAACCTTGTACTTAAAGATGTCGTTCTTCATACTCATGATCCTAATTTTCTACTAGACTTTGATAGCATTTCTAACAAATTTTGTGGGAAGATTTAGAAAATTTCCTCTCTTGAAACTTTTTGGCTCATTTCATCGAGTCATCATTGGGTTAAAAGAACCACTTGGAAAAATTCCGAGTTTTGGCCCTAACAAAGGTAGTTTCATGCCTACCACACATTTGAACAAATTTGAGTATTACTGTATTACATATTCATTCTATTCACCATTTGACACATTAATAATTGATATATTATTTTATTTCATAGACATCACACCATTATTAAAGGATGTTGGTATGAGAAGTAACAAATAGATATCGTAGTGAAAAAATTTTATTCTACTAGAATTTTTCTCCCACATCTCGTGCTTGTAAGTCATGTCTAACCTGGGAATGAAAAATTGCCAATGTTGGCCGAAATATCGGATATCTGAGGAGTTCGAGATGGAAACGGAGGGTGAATATCGTTTTTACCCCAAAATCGGCGATATATTGGGATATCGGTGATATATCGCTAATTTTTTTTAATATATAAGCAATATATCGAAAATATTAACAAAATGTAGGTGTTGGTACAGTGGCATTCGAGCAGTGAAAAAAGAATGCTTTTTCTAGCTTGCCCGCGTTAGAATCCTAACTTGAGTGATTTTTTTTTATAATTATTTATTGATTTGTTTGATTTATTACTCTACAAGTTACATTTCAATTTTTCAATTTTCAAATTTAAAAAATATTATTAAATTTTTTTTATCTCTACTTAAAACTAATATAAATTCTACAATTTTTCTAAATTTTATCACACTATCATAACATTTTTACTTTTAAGTTTCAAATTTCTTGTCTTCTCTCTCAACTCTTAAGTCTCTTTCTAACTTTTTTTTTTCTTTACTATTTTTTTTTCATGTTTTTACTCATAAGTCTCTTTCTATTTTTCTTTTCATTTCTTTTCTTTTATATTCTTTCTCCACCCACACTTAAATAAATTAACTAATTACTTATATTTTAATTTCTTCAAAAAAATTACTTTTAAGTTTGTTATAATTATTATTTTATTTTCTATTATATTCTTTTTTACCTTTAAAAAAAAACTAAATATTCATAGTTAAAGTTTTTACTCCACCCTACTATTATAATTTTTCTTAATTTTTTAACTTAAATTTTATTGTCCAAGTAATATTTATAACTCTTCAAATATAATTTTATTCTCCATTCTTTTTTTCCTTTTCACCTTTTTTTTTTAACTTTTTAATTTATCGTTAGTTCTTGAATTTTGATGTTGTAAATTATTATTGAATTAAACAATGAATTATGATTAAATAGTTAGTT
>JAOANK020000018.1:813153-825714 GCA_026257165.2 Telfairia occidentalis
TAATTTAAAATAAAAAAAAAAAAAAAGCACAACGCATCAAATGATTATACAAGCACCTGATAACCTAATATGGGTTTTTTTTTTCCTTGAAGGGGGGGAGGGGGAGTTTGTGACACTCATAATTAACAAAGGAATTTAAAGAGAATGTAAAAAGTTGTACTTGATTGAGCAGCAAGATTCAACTGCAACAACCCCCAGATTGAGCTGTAGTACCATCTCTGCCTCCGGATGGCCCTGGGATTCCACCATATCCAACTTTTATCCCATATGACTGCACATAAGATGGAACATAGAACCATTCTCATCGTTATTCATCCATGGTTAAAACAACAACCTAACACTAGAATCTAAATTCTGTCATCTATGGTATTGACGTGGCTAAATGTCATTGGCCAAACAACGTCCAATTCTAGCAGCTAAATAATTTTTACGCCACCACTTCAGATGGTTTGGTCAAAAGTAAAATCAAAACCCCTACAAACGGGAATCTCAGAACAACCGAACGCAATTAGATGCACTTTCATCACCACGATGCAAGAGGAAATGCAATGAACTAAAATACTCCCATAACCATTTAGCAACAAGTTAAAGCATACTGCATACCTCATTAGATACATCAAACACTCCATCCTGGATCTTCTTATATATGGTTGCAGCAGTTTTTATGAATGCCTGTTAAAAATTATTGATCATTACGAAAATTGTGGGACAGAAAAATGTTTATAATATCAAATGGATGAATACTATATGTATATCATCATATCTTGTTCTTAGAGATGACCAGTGTCCACTTTTAAAACTTTGTAAAAGGGTATTTGACAATTTGTGATTATTATTCTATTACCTCCTCAACATTTTGAGCAGTTTTAGCAGAGGCCTCCATAAAAATTAAACCATGCTCCCTTGCAAACTGCTCCCCTTCCTCTGTGCTTACAGCCCTTCTGTGCGCAAGATCACACTTATTACCAATAAGCATTATTGTCATGTTTGCATTAGCATGCTGTCTTGCATCTTCAAGCCAGCTAGCTAAGTGATTAAAAGTCTCCCTCCTGAAAAATGTAATAGCCACATAACCAAAGTTCAATATTCTCATTGACTTGAGAGAATTAAAGCATGCGATCCCTATTTCAGCTTATGCAGTCTATCAAAGTAAATTAGAAGGTTAGAATCAGGAGGGCCAAGCTTCACTCAGTTGAAATAGGTAAGAACTGTTGACAAACCTGAGTGACGACATTATTTTAGCAAGTACGGTCTTGCTTAAGTTATTCCCACAAACCTACAACTATACGAGACAAAAATAAAGCACACAGCACCAAGAAAAGCCACGCATTGAACTAAAAATTTATGCGGTCCACCCAAACGTCAACTAAATTATCATCTGCAAACAGCTTCTGGCATAACATTGGTCAGTTCCACCAACCAATAACGTTTCTGGCCAACTCTTGTTGTTAATACAAGGTTTCCCTGCGACTGAGGGATTTCTCAAATTCTCACTCCCGACATGAATTGTATTTCAATTTCAAGATGACCATTTTAACAGATTGAATATTAGGTCCCCATAAAAAGATTAATCATGAACTGCAAAAGTAATAAGAGTATCCTCTAGCTTTTGAATTATATTTGAAACAATAATTCCACATACTAATGGTCCGTTTAGAGGATGAAGTTCAAAAGCCCCCTCACTCATTCACTAGAAAGTAGTGTTAGTTCAGGGGGGAACCAAGAGATAACAAGACCTGGTGATATCGTATACAAGCAATGCACCAGCAGCCCCTCTGTAGTAGGACCTCGTAATAGACCTGAAAGATTCTTGGCCAGCCTGTTATATTTTTGGGAAACTTCAGAATTATAATATAAAACATGATGGAATTAATAAATATGAAACAAAAGGACAAATCTAAATCGTAAGGACATTTACATTCATAGAACTAAAGAATTATTACAAGGGACCAACATTTATACCATTATTATGCATATATACGTGTGAAAGAAATAAGCAATACAGAGCCGATAGTAAGTTTAGATAGTGCCCATTAATCTATAGAATAAGCATGCTGTGTTATATATGTGTGCTCTAAGCTTAACCAAAGCACTCGAGCTAAGGGCACATAGAAGTGTTGCATAAATCATAGATAGACATCATGTTACGATGATAAACTAATTCTCTAAACAACAATATGATAGACCCCCTATTAAGAAAGTATATGCAAGAAAGAGAGGGCGCGTGAATGAAATGTAGATTATGTTATGAAGTGAGGTTTGGGTGGGCCCTAGTGGTTAGAAGGGCGTTTTGGGTAATTCTAGTTATGTATATAGTCTAGTCGCGGTAAGGGAGGGGGGTGTCTTTTGGTTATAGTTCTTGAAGGCATGTATTAGGACAGGTACGGGAGCTCTCGAATTCTCCCTTGACCCTGAGTTGTTCCCTTGAATAACAATAAGACAGCGGTTCTTATCATAATATAAGTCGCATAGAGTATGGACTCTATAGAGTAAACATGAATGGAGGTTTCATGGTTCAATAAGTTATTTGCGCCTTTCACTGTAACTAAGATTTAAGCTTATAGCAGCAGATCACCCGCTTGTCTCTGGTATAATTACAGATGGTTTTCCTTTAAAAAGATCCAGGATAGGATAAAACGCTAATTCATGAAACAAGAAAAGAAAATTACAAAAAGAAATGAAAGAGAAATAGCTAACCGTATCCCAAATTTGCAATTTGATCGGTTTGTTGTCAATGGTGATCATCCTAGCACCAAACTCAACACCAATAGTCAAATCATGAACGGGCTGGAATCTCTTATCGGTAAACTGGAGAAGAAGACATGATTTTCCAACTCCTATAGAGAAAACACAACAAAAGTAACACATCAAGCGAGAGACAGAAAACGACATCCGATTCAAAGGCTGAACACAGCAATTCTAATTTTCTAACAAGAAAAGCATTCACAATCATCAAATAATCAGACATACAGCAGATCAATCACGTAGATTAGCACAAATCAATCCACAATTCAGGCATCGGATCCATAAAACGAAAATCAGAAGGATACCAACGCGTACCAGTATCGCCGATAATGATGTACTTGAAAAGGTAGGCGTATGACATTCCGGATGGAATCGAACAACAGAACGAGATCCGCGGAGAGAGGAAATCAAAGAAAGAGATGAAGATTTGCGTATATGGGAGAGAATTGACCGGAGACGGGGAACCGGCGGAAGGAAAAAGGGAAACGGCAGTTGCAGAGCTTCAAGGGACGCCACTGCGCGTTGGATTGAATTCAATTCAAATTACGATCTCTGACTTTGAAGGCAGAAAGAAACTGGCTCTGGCTGGCAATTCCTATAAATATAGAAACTTTTTTCACCTCTTGATCTTTTGTCGGAGCCTTCTACACTCAATTTTGTGATATTTTTCCCCTTTTATTTTTAACGGTTCTCTCGCTCTCATTCTCCATCTTCCTCTTTGTCGTAACTCTTTGATTTACTCGTGATTAATTTTTAAATTCACCAACTTTCGACTTTATTTTATTTTCGTCCGTTAATTTTAAGTTTGTTTAACCTCGTCCTAAACTTTAAAATATTTATTTTAATCTATAAATTTATATAAAAAAAATAAATTCTTATTTTTTTATTATATAATTTTATCATCAAATATTTATTTTTTCAATGTTCATTTTCGACCTATATAGTTAAAATACATGCTCACATTAACATGCTTAAAATTGTTACTTTTTGAAAGTTCATAAATCAAAATAGAACAAAACTAAAAGTTTTGGAATGAAAGAAAATATTTTGAAAGTTTAGGAATCAAAATGAAATAAATTTTAAATTTCAAATACCAAAATATAATTTAAACATAAATTCAATTAAAATTTTTACATTAAATATATCAAATGTTCCCTTATCTTTTTACAATTCTCAATTTACTCTTTGATATTTTAAATATATCAAATATCCTAGAACAATCATTCGTCTCCATAATTCATTACCATTAAAACATTTAACGGAAAAGATAATGTAACTCATTGTTTATTGTTAATTAGCATTCAAGATTTAACTTTAAATTATTGAATACGTTTTAACAAGGTCATTTATCATTGCATTTTTTTTTTCTTCACAAATTTTAAAAATAGCAAATACTATATTTATAATTTATTTTAACTTTTCAACTTTAAAACACAAAGTAAATTTTAGAAAAAGCACGCTAAGCCTGAGCATAGCAATTGTATATCTTCAGAACCAAAAAGTTGTGGATTCAAATTTCCACTCCCACATGTTGTTGAACTCCAAAAAAAAAAAAAATATTAGCATTAATAATTGTGTCATTTTTTAATTTTCACTTTAATATTATAAAATTTTGAATATCATCATTTACGTCTATATTGATAATCTATTTAGTTTTTGGCTTTTAGTTTTTGAAAATTACTACTTCCTCCCATAAATTTTTATGTTTTGCTTTTGCTTTCTACTGATGTTTTAAAAAACTTGTTTTTGTTTTTGGAATTTGACTAGTAAGTTCAAATATTTTTTTAAGAAATGTGAAAACCAAAATTGAAAAATGAAAGAGAAAATAAGCATAAATTCAAAAAACAGAAAACTAAAAATGAAATCGTTATACATTGAATTTTATGAAAATTTGAAAATGGTAATTTTAATTATGAAAAGATAATATCAAATTTTGATAGCTAAGAATTGTTAATTAATTGAAAAATTAAAGTATTGTTGACTGCCATTTTTTAAATTAGTCATGTCAACAACTAGAGTAGAATTGAGAATTGTTTAGAAAGCCAAACCTCGAATGTAATAAAAGTTAAATGCTTTATCAATTATGATTATGATTACAGTCAAATCGAGCGTAGTTCAATTGATTAAAGACATATTTTTCTGACCAAAAGTCATGAATTAGAATGCTTCCACCCGACATCTTGATCTAAAAAAACAAATAAATTACAAAACCGTCTTAACTTGATGAAAGAGTATTAATTCCAGTTGAGCCAATTAATAAAATAATTTTATTAATTTTATAAACCAAGTTCGGTTCGGTTCGGTTCTCGGCTCAACCGAACCGAATCTGGTAACAAAAAGAAACCCTATTAAGTATCTTATTTTTATTGCAGCCGCCATTTTTCATCTAGCACCCCGCCGCTCTCTCTTTTTTGTCGCAGCGCACCGATCTCTCTTTTTCATCGCCGATCCGCCGCCGCACCTGCTCGTCACCCGCCAGCCACAGCCACCGCCTGTACGAGTTTCATCGCCGTAAGTTTCTGGTCTTGTTCTTGTTTTTGATCTGCAGCCTCCCAAAATCCCACAAATGCTCTAGCAACTCTCAAACCCAGTTTCTGATTGTTCTTTTCAATAGTTTGCATGATGCTTCTTTGGGTATCCTAATCTATGCATCAGGTTTTTAATCTGTTCCCTCGTTTTTTTGTTTGCTGGGGGAATGAGGTAACTTTTTGAGAAGGAAATATCAGACGATGGTTTGTGTAGAGGGGAAGAGGGAGAAGATGAATTGAAGGCAAGGTAGATGCAGTGAGTTTACAAGAGAGTAAGAGGGGAATGTTAAGAGAAAAACCAGGGAGATGGAATTTTGATGATTACGATTTATGAAGGAGGAGAATGAGTTTGGCATGAAAGCATGCTTTGGTGACTACATGTGCAAGAACGCTTTATCGAATTTGTGAATTCTGTATGATATATGTCTATTCTCATTAGTCAATACATGAAATTAATATGCTTTATATGTATTGGCATATGTATGCTGGAAGTATGACACTTGGCTGCAAGCATATTGCCATGTGCATGTACGAGTTTCAGGACATTTCCTTGGAGTTGTGTGTCTACGTGTTACCATGCCTGTAATTGCTATAGCATCGAATGAAATGGCTCACACAATCAACAGCAGACGGCAACTGTAGTCTTTCTTTGGGCATTAGAGATGGAGATGCCAAATACCTTTAAGCATAAACAAATTCCCCGTGTAATTTCTGACATTTTTATTCCTGAGTTGATCTGTTTTTATTTGTTTCATATTTCGTTTTCACTTGGTTTTTGATTCTTATTTCACGTGTCATTCTCTTTGTTTTCGTAACGACTTCGATCGTCTCGGATGTTCATCATATCTGAAGCCTACGATAAGTTATGGCTCCTAATGTGGTGTTATTTTCAAAAGTTTATCTAAATCAACTGATTAGGGACTGCCGCCAGTCATGGAAACTTAGACTTATGTTTCATTGTTTCAACAACCTAAGTTTTTAAGAGGTCTTTATTTTATTTATTTTTTTAACCAGAAACAAATTTTTCATTGATGTATGAAAAGATATAAAATATGTTCAAGGATACGATCTCCCGCAAGGGAGAGAAAGATAGCTTAAGAGATCTTCAAATTGCTCCAGGAAAAATTGCTGAGGTTAACTGATATGCTAAAACATTAAAAGAATGTTTTTTTTTTACGTAAATCATTTCATTTTAGGTCTCAAAGGTTTAAGTTTTAAACTGAGATGTTAGCAATTATGAGGACACTATTGTAGCTATATTTATATATATATTTAATTTATTTTGTTCAGAGGTTTGTTAGTTTAAAAACGTCCATTGCTGTGACATCTATCACAGCCACCAGAGCTTTTGATGGATCCGCTGACCCAGAATACTTCATTGCAACGACTTCAAAATGTGGAGAAGGTTGGAATGACTTTCCATTCCCCAAAAGTTTAGTCCTAATTATTTGTCTTTTATTGAAGCGCACGTTTCTTTTGACCAAACTTTGTGTTTTGTTCATGCAGAGAATTGTGAGGGTTTTGGAGTTAGCAGGAGGAGTCATGGAAGAGCTTGCCAACCCTGCTGGTCCAAGAAAGGAATTTGTCAACAACCATTGCAGTGAGTTCATGCAATTCATCAAGGTGAGCCCTCTGTGTTTATTTGCTAGTGGTTCTTCACGTGAAATGATCTTTCAAGCTTGGATTTGAAAACTGAGATTGATATAATAGATGGTAAGGCTTCAATGTAGAATTAGATTATTCAAACAATCTGAGCACGTATTAGATCTTTCATGGTAAGTTCACTTGAAATTATCATGAAAAGCTGCCATTCTACCTACCATGAGATTGCAAGTTTGAATCTTTGAGTGAGCTTAATAATGAATACTTTTAATGTCTCTAGAGGTTTGGACCTTAGCTGAGTGCATGGCGTTTTTTTTTTTTTGGGTTTAAAAAGAAGAATGTTATTATGTTAAAGAGAAATATGCGTCTCGCCGTGGTTGCATGTGCTCTCCAGCCCCCTGGTCTGAGTTCTGTATGGCATTTTGCTTAAGAATGTTATGATGTTAAATTTAATCCTATCAGAAGTCCAGATGAAATTTTATTACAAAAATGGCTCTCCCTTGTATCTTAGTCCCTGCACAGGGAAAATATGGAATGCTTGTCGAGAATAGTAAAAAGATCATTGTTTTGTGGTTGGTCTGCGTATGACTTTGTTATCTTTAAAAAGTGGCCATAATTGTCATGATTTGGTATTTTATGAGTAATGATAGTATCCTCTCATATTAAATTGTTTGTGAAGAGTATGTTTGGGTCTTTTTTTTAATATTCCATTACTCTCAATGGTTAAAATAGTTTTCTAATTGGCCATAGGTCAAAAATATTTTTATAACTCAAAAGCACTCCTTTTTTCTTTATGGACGAAGCACATGCTATATTGTCTCTCTTTCTCTAGTGAAGTAAATGTTCCATTGAAAACCATCTTGAACTGTATCTGAAGAATAATGTGCAACATTTTCTCCACCTTGAAATCAGGATATCCAAGTTACGTTGCGGGATGAAATCAAAAGTGCATGTGAATACCGTCCATTTGAGAAGTGTGACTATAGTTCAAGGATTACTAATGAACTTTGCTGCAAGAAACTAGAATACATGATTTCAAAGTTGGATGGAATGAAACAGACCACCGATGAATATCAAGTGAAAATGGAAGATGCTTGAGACATATTAGTAAGCTGCTAATCTAACTATTTGCCATTTTTTACGTACTTTTAGAAACTAAAGTTTGTATGAGAACTTCATTCATGTATTCAGTATATATGATCTATCTCTGGTAGAGCTAATAGCACCCACTTATGACTAGCGATCCATACCAAAATTCTGCTGTATACTTAGATGACCTCTTTAAATATCCTATTATTATCTGTGTTTTTAATGTCATCAATTTTTGAAAAGGTGACAAATCTAAATCCCAGCAGATCTTCTATCTTTGGTAAGGAATGACCAGACTATTCAGTATTTTTTCTTTCAATCTGTGGTCTTTTCTGTATTTGATATGGGTTGTCTTCTTGGATGTAACCATTTGTTTCCATCTCTTCGTCTGGAGTGTCCGAGTCGCCTGCTGAACAAAAGGAAGGTATTCGTTATTGATTTCGATATCAACTAGTTGTCTTTTTAGTTATGATTTGGAGCTACAAATCTTGTTCAATGGTAGTGGAGAAGAAAACTTTTTCCATTGAAGTAGAAAACGCCCACAGCAGGGGTAGCAGAGCAAGGCCACAAGTTTGGGAGAGATAACACTTTATTCTTTTCATTTGTTTAGACTTACTTTTATCTTTTTTAGTTTCCCTTGAGCCAAAAGGAGTTGATTCTTCCAAGGTTGTGCTTATCACATAGAAGATATTTTGGAGAGATGTTTTGGAGAATTGAGAAAAACAAAAGCAGAACACTGTTATCTTTTAAGTTTGAGAATATTACTCTCATTTTCTCTTTCTATTTGTATGTGTTTTTTATTTTGAAAAGGTCATAACTATTACTTCTCTTTCCAAAAAGTATAAGAACATTCTACACCATGCCTACATCGTAGGATGTAAAAAGTTCATTCTAACATTGGCTTAGAACTTCCTTTTGAGAGAATATTAGCAACACACTGTATATGCATCCATCTTGTCTAGAGGAATTTTTTCTTGGCAAAGCTTTTATCTCTGTTACATAGAATGTAGAGCTCTTGTGTTATTAGCAAGGAGCTTCTGGTGACTAGTGATTTGCATCATCAAATTGACCTATGGAGATGAGATTCAACTTTATATTAGAAACATAATTGACATCTTTAGGAATAATTTACAACTAGTATTGGTATCTAAACATACGATTCGAATGCTTGTTTTCTTTTAGATATTCGAATTCCTCATTTTTACAATGTCATAATCACTTATAATGTATGAATATATAACATGTTTGCTATAACATATCTCATAGTGTTTATCTCATCTTGATCTTAAATCAGGCAATAAATATGGCATCTGAAACAATATCATTGTTTCTTTGCTCATTTCCCACTTTTATACAATTTTTTTTGTGATTCATTTTATAGTCACTTGTGTATCTTTTTATTGTGATTGTACGTTTATCTTTAGAAGACAGCTAGGTTTTTTACCTCTTTACTTACCTGTTGATTAAGTGAACCGACATTTCCCATCTATGTTTGGTGTTCCTTTGACAATAGATTTGTGCCCTAGCGGACCTAAATTGAATGGAGAGAAGGGAAGAAGAAAAGAAGAATGATTGGAAAAGGGAGAGAGAGGTGGACGATTGGTGAGTAAAATTAGATAGGGCCTACTTTTGTCTAATTTTGATTTGAATATCTCACCTTTATTTGGGTTATGTAATAAGTTTGCCATGTTAGTTTGTTGTACACATTAGTGTTGACCTGTCACCTAATTACATAGTTTAGTTTCCTTTACATTGGAGGAGGTAACCAACTTATTTGCATAAGGATCGCTTTGAACTATTTCACATTTTCAATAATCATCAAATAGAATAAATCTTTTTATTGTACAACCACTGTTTTTTTTCTTTCTTTGAGTTCAACATTTGTGGGGATGGTAGATCGAACCATCGACCTCTGTTATGGTAGTACATATCTTTATCTACTGAGCTATGCTCGGATTGACAATTGTATAACTACAGTTAAAAATTCATGAATTGGTAATAATTATTTAGATTTTAAAATCTTAACTTCAGATAAAATAAACAAAGAGGGAGATGACAATAAATGTAATATAATTTGATATTTTAGAAAATGAAGATATCTACTTGAATTTTTTAAAACCAAAGTCAACACGAACATAGTTCACTTCAGATGTTAAGATATTTTTTATCTTTTTCAAAGAGTTGTAGGTTTCAATCTCTACCCTCGTATTTATGATGTAATATTTTAAAAGAAAATAGAAAAAAAAAATGCTCATACAAAAGTGAGTAGAAATATTTAGATTATATCAAAACTTAGAAAAGAAAGATAACCTTTTTGCATATTTATTTTATTTTTATAAAAAAAGGAAAATCTAAAAAAGGGTGTTTTGAACCACTTGACAACACATGGAGTAGCAATTAGATTCAATCTTAACTAATTCTTTAACCTCATTTTCCCCTTTCTTTCTTTCTTTCTTTTAAATGAGAAGTCAGCATCAGATTGTGACCTCATACAAAAAGGATATGCAATAATAATAATAATAATAATATTAACAATCACTTTTTTTCTTCTTCTTTTTTTTTGTGGTAATTGGGACCTCAATACAGCATGTTCTAATCCCCTTAATGGGTTGTTCACTTGTAAAAAACAGGCTGTTAGATTAGCCTACCATGACAGAAATTCTGTCCCACATTTTTATTCCAAGAATATTTGGCTGCATACCCAATAATTTTTTGACACTTATTTAATTTTTTATGGAAGAAAATTATTATTTTTTTCTTTTTCCTTTTTTTTTTTTCATTCCTCTCTTCTGACTGTTAAATTTTTAACAGTAGTATACAGAAAGATTCCAATATACAACTATGCAACTAAGTATTATTGTTTTCATTTCGAAGCTGAAAAAGTTATATTATATGCCAATCTCTCTCATGCACATGTGATATGGGGCTTAAGTGATCCAAAGGGGATGCCCTGTCCCATCAAGAAGGGGATGGCAATGCCAATGGCAATTAGGGGAGGGCCATGGGACCTCCTTGGCTTGTGCTACACCAACACACAAGTAGCAAATTGAAAGCTTAATTTACATTATGGTGCAACAAATTAAGGGCACTTAGGGGAGAGATAAAGTGTCCTTATTCACCATCTTAAATATGGGGAACCCCCCACCTAGCTAATTTTCAATCAATCCTCCATCACTTTGGTTCTAACCTCTTTATTCATTTGGACCACCCCTATTTATTTATCACCCACTTTAATTTCTCTCTTTCTTTCTTTCTTTTGAAAAAAAATATATGTTTTTGTGTTATCCATTCAACAGGGTATGTCATATCTATCATTTTCGTCTACATTTTTACCTATTGAATTCCCTCGTCTTACCCTTTCTATGTTGCATAAGTGTTTCCAACCCACTTGATTCTGTAGAGAATTAGGAAATTTTCAAGACGATTATGTTTTTGAGTTGTTTTAGACCTATAAAATTTTAATGTTATAGTTTACCCTTTAAGGTTACTTTAGTCCTTATTGTTAATTTCTTTCTTTAGGGAAAAATATAGATATAAATTTTATTTTTGAGTTATCTATTTAATACGTATATCATTTATTATTATTACCTATATTTTTATATATTCAATTCTCTCATCTTCTATGATGTAAAAGGTTAGCTACATACTCGCTTGTGTCAAGGAAATTATGAGATTTTGTTTTTGAGTTGTTTTAGATCTGTAGACTCTTTGAATGTTCAATTTAACCCTTCAACTTTCAATGTTCTTTTTTCGTCTAGAAGTTTACATGAAAAAAGTTAGTTCAGTCCTTATCATTAATTTTTTTCTCTCTTTTTTTTTTTGTGAAAATTAATATTTTGATTATATTTTTGTACTATCCATTCAATATGGTATATCATCTATCATTGTCACCTATATTTTTACACATTCAATATTCTCTTATGCATCTTACTCTTCTATGTTGTATAAGGCTTAGCTACCCACTTCATTGTGTGTAGGGAATTAATGGATTTTGTTTTTGAGTTGTTTTTGTTTTAGGATCTCTTCAAATGTTTATTTTCGTCCTTCAACTTTCAATTATTTTGTTTTATTCCATAACTTTGCATTAAAAAATAAATTAGCCATTATTGCCATTTTTGAATTCACATTTAACTTATTTTATTTGATATGTACTTTCAAATATTTGTCTAAATATGTACTAGAAAAATAATACTTTTCTTAATAAATATTTGTTCATCAATAAAATATGTGTTTGTGTCAAATTTCTATTAAATAATTTTTTTTTTTAAAAGGATTAATGAATTTGTTAAGTAGTTTAGGAACTAGAATAAAATGTTTTAAAACTGTTAAAATAAAATGAAATAGGTATGAAAGTTAATTGAATGAAAAAAATGAGGTTTAAACTTATTATTATTATTTTGGATTCTTCTAGTGTTATTGTAGATGCCACTCATTTGTAATAGGATAATTTACATCTTTTTCATTTCCACAAATGAAATGAAAAAGTACCTTTTCGTTTTTTAAATGGAAAATAAAAAGTACTTTCACTTGTGTATATAGAAGGATATTTCTATTTTTTAGGAGGATATTTTTATTATATTTCTTTTATCTTGTATCA
>JAOANK020000018.1:825814-836808 GCA_026257165.2 Telfairia occidentalis
ATGTAGCCAAATATTATCGTTCATTTTAAATTTGTAACCAATTTAGTCTTTATTATGAAAAATTCTCATCAAAACATGAAATGTCAATTTTTATTATGTCATGATTTAGTCTTTGTAGTTTATAAATACATTCAGTCCCTAATCAATTTATCATTCTATATAAGTAAGACACCCCTATAGAATTTTAACAAAAAAAATTTCAATTGAGACTAAATTATTACAAAATTTAGATTACAACAATTGAAAAGCTATATATACTAAAGTTCAGACCAAATCATTACAAAATTGAAAGTATAATGCCTAAAAAATTATACAAACTGAAATTCAGGAACGATTTTTAACCAATACTTATTAAACACAAGCATAAAATTAGGTTAAGAACCAAACTTCTAAATGTAAATTAAATGACAAGTTCACAAACCAACACTAAACAAGCAAACCCTCGAAACCTTTTTTCTTTTTTAGTTGGTATGCAATGTAACAAATGTCAACATGAATCAAATTTATGTGTGAAGAAGATGGTCCAAAAAGTTGCTTGAGTTACAAGTTGTAATCTTTTGTTGGTTGAGTTAAAAGTAGTGAGTGAGATTTGATCATAAAAATGGATGGGAATTGGGAAAGGTGAGTGGGGCAAATCAAAGTCCAGCCACATGTATGTGATGTAGGCAAGTAAGGACTAGTTTAATTACCCATAACAAAATAATATTTGGCTATACATCAATTATTCAGGGATAGAGATCGAACCATCAATTTCTAAGATGAAAATAGATGTCTTGCTCCTTTGAGTTATGCTCGAATTCGCAGTATCAATAGATGTATATATAGTTTGCCAATTATGAGATTGGAGGATGGAACGATCGATCTTTATGACGATGGTAGTAGATATCTTATTCATTGAACTACACTCAGATTATTAGTCCTCGAACATATACTTGATCAAAGACTAGAGTCTCGAATTTTGGAAGGACTAAATTAAAAATAAAAAAAATATATATTAAAAAAAAACTTAATCCCTATCTTACATAACGACAATTATAATGATTGTTACGTGTTTGGATCTCATACTTCTCCCTCTTTCTCTCTCTTTAACTACCATTGCAATTTCTCTCTTTCTCTCTCTGCTCTGATTCAGATGCCATTTGGGTCCAATTCACTGCCCTTCTTTTTCATTTCCCCCTTTTTCCCTCCTCTCTTTTTCTCTACTTTTTCAGCCGACGTTTTTCAATCTCCCTTCTCCCAGACACCTCCTCATCCATGGCGGACGATAGCAAGGCCAGTCTCTTCACATTTGCAATTTCTTTCCTGTTTCTGAAAAACACCCATTTCATTTCCTCTTTCGATTTTGCTCTTTTTTCTTTGAACTCTGTATTCTCTCTGTTTGTTTGAGCTTACGATCATGGATTTGGGGTTTTTATTATTATTGTTTTTTTTTCTTCTGTTGTGTTTTACAGAAGAGTGTGATCATGGTGCTTAAAGTGGACCTGCAGTGCAATCGGTGCTATAAGAAAGTCAAAAAAGTTCTCTGCAAATTCCCTCGTTAGTTCTTCTTCCGATATTATCTTTGTTTTCCATTTTTTTTTTTTTTTTTTTTTTTTTTGGTTCTGTGTGTTTTGGAAAAGGAATTCCCAACTGAGTTGTTGGTGATTTTTTTTTTTTTGTTTTGTTTCGAACAAGAGAAATTCGAGACCAGATTTATGATGAAAAACAAAACGTTGTGATTATCAAAGTGGTTTGTTGTAATCCTGAGAAGCTTAGAGATAAAATTTGCTGTAAGGGTTGTGGGGTTATTAAGAGCATTGAGATCAAAGACCCTGAAATTCCCAAGCCCCCTCCCCCAAAACCGGCCGACAAAAAACCCGATCCTCCGCCCTCCAAACCGGCCGACCCTCCGCCGCCCAAACCCAAACCGGTTGATCCAGCACCCAAGCCAAAACCGGTCGATCCACCTCCCAAACCCAAACCGGCTGACCCAGCACCCAAGCCCAAACCGGCTGATCCAGCACCCAAGCCCAAACCGGTCGATCCACCTCCCAAGCCCAAACCGGCGGATCCAGCACCCGCACCCAAGCCCAAACCGGCTGATCCAGCTCCCAAGCCCAAACCGGTTGATCCAGCACCCCCGAAACCAGCGCCACCAAAGGATCCGGCACCGGCCCCAGCACCCGCTCCGGTGCCGATTCCGGTTCCGGTTCCGGTTCAACCAGAACCGGTGCCGATTACCACGTGCGTGCCGGTGCCCGGTTACCCGCCGGCGTATCCGATCGGGGTGTGCTGTAGGGAGTGCTATTCAGGGTACGGTGGGGGCCCATGTTACAGTGGGCTTGGAAGGCCCGGCCCATGTTGCGATGGGTGCGCTTCTGGAAGGCCCGTTTACGACAGTTACGGCGGAGGGAGGGCCTGTTACGTTAGCCACTGTGAATATCTTAGTGAAGAAAACGCATCGGGATGCAGTGTTATGTGATTACATGTGCACGTGGCAGTCTGTGAATGGTGGTCATTGGTGTTCAAGTGCGTGTCGCGGTCAGGATAATAATGGAGTTCTTGCGTTACAATGGTTGGAGGAGGCTTGAAAGGCCTAACAAATAAATGATATAATTCCTTGGTTATGTATGTTAAGGTTCATTTTTAGTTTTTGTATGAGGTATAGTGTTATAAGTGTAAGTTCAATGTATACTTTAATATATGTCAATATTGAACATTTACGTAATCGATTTATTTTCTAATAATGTTCGATGTAAAAAAAATCTTATCAATTTAATCCAAACTAATTTGGTTGGATTGTGTTTGGAAGTTTGTTTATGTTGATTTCAGTTAATATTTTGGTTACGAGTCTTCTTTATGTAAATTTTGGTTGAATTGTTTTTTTCAGTTCAACATGTGGAAGTGTGATAACTAGTTAAGCTATGCTAGTTGCAGTTTTGGTTGAACTAGATTAACTTAAATTTGTTAAACCGAGCATAGCTCAACTGGTTGAAAGCATATCCTTGACCAAGATATCATGTGTTTGAATCTTTCACCCCCACATATTGTTGAACTCAAAAAATAAAGATTAATTCAAATTTTGTAATAAAACTATACTTGGTTTTTAAGGTTAGACATAGTTTTAACCAGTTACTCTATACTTGATGAATGTTGATTAAATGTCATAAGTAAAAACTAATCTTTGTTGTTAAAATGCTTAATATTAACAAGTGCTCGAGTGCCAAGAGTTTGAAGTTCTTCTATAAACTTTAGCTCGTGACATATGATGCATATCAATGATGAAGTAAGATACGTTGGCCTTTTTGAACCCAACATTTACAAGGCAACAACATCCAACAAAATCCTAAAGACAGTTATAAGTATAAAATAGACAAGCAGAGGAACACTAGTTTTTTTTTTCTTTTTTTTTAATTCAACAATATATGAGGTAGAGCTTCGATCCTCAAACTTTTTTTTGTCGAAAATATATATATTAACTGTTTGAACTATATTTAAGTTGACAAACAAATGAACATTTAAAACATATTTGTCAATTTCAAGTGCTCAAGTAACTACTTCATAAAAAATGATTGAAATATTTGAAACCAAACGTAGTAGGTTAGGTTTTAATTTTCTAATCAAATTTTGGTCTTACTAAATAATTGGCTAAATATATAATATAGTCCATAATATTAGTTTTATTTTTCAATTTTATCTTTAATACTTAAAATTATTTTTTAATAAAAAAGTTTAAGACTTGAACAAATAACATTTAAAAGTTAAAAAGTTATCATTTAAAATATTTGAGGAACTAAAACAAAATATTTACCAGCGTTGGAAACCAAATCGAGATAGACAATAAAATATCATCGTTATATATGTTATAAACTTATTATATTTTATGGTATGAATTTTGTATTAATAACCTTTTATAACATTATATAATTTATATATCATAGTTTTGTAAAAAGTTATATAATTCTATATTTACAAATTTCACACCTTATCTAAAAACGTAAATAAATTGTTTTCAAAAAACAAAGGCCCTAATATATCCATAAATAATTTTGAAAAAAAATTAATTTTGACCATTAAATTTGTCAAGTTGTATCAATTTTGACTTTAAAGTTTCAATTTCATGTTGCTATGTTAACCTTCTTTTCCATTTTTACTAATTCACCCATTAATTTTAACAAAAAGCAATGTGAAAATTTTCGTAAAATTGTACAAAATTAAGTTTGATTAATACACAAATTAACTATTGAATAATTTTGTAGAACTTACAAATTTCTACAAAAATTTAATTTTAATGTTGGTTTTCTTTATAATTGTATTAATGTTTCTTTTTTATATATATTTTATAATCATTGAACACATATGATAATATTTATTTTAATAGATATTTTAAACAAAAAATTATGAGAGGTTAAAAATTACAACACTTTTTAAAGTTTATGGTTAAAATTACAATATTTATTTGAGTTTAAGATTCAATTTGATGAAATTGAAAGTTGTAACGTCTGAATTGATAAAACTTCAAGTTTGCGGGTGAAAATTAAATTTTTCCTAAGAATTTTCTCAGCTAATTTTTTTCCTGACAAAAACGCCCTTGAGTTTAAAAGGGATATTTTAATGTAAAGGCCAACCGATAAGACGGATGAGCCACTCAACCGGAAGGCCAGAAGAAGTGATCGGAGAGGTCCACAGTCACCGGAATGGCTTTCCAGTTCTGCCATTCGCCGTCCACTTTCTTCACCGACCACCATCCCCTCTGCAATTCTCTCACTTCTCATCGCAAAACAACCCTCTGCAACTCTTCTCACCGTTTCAAGCTCAATCCCATACCTCACCACTCTAAAACTTTCCTCCAGATTTCCAATGTTTCGCTACAGGAATACGCTCCTCAAGAAGCCCAGAATCCAAGCCCCCCCGATGATGAAATCTCGAAATTCCCAGATGGGAAATCTGGTCCCTCGTCCAAAAGCTCCGTTTGGGTCAATCCCAGAAGCCCCAGAGCTTCGAAGCTTCGGAAGCAATCGTACGAAGCCAGATATGGTTCTCTTACGAGAATAGCTGAGTCTTTGGACTCTTGTAATCCATGTCAGGAAGATGTTGCTGATGTCTTGAAGGTGATAGGTAGTAACGTTTTAGAACAGGACGCTGTTGTAGTGCTGAATAATATGTCGAATTCCGTTACTGCGTTGCTTGCTCTTCAGTACTTTCAGAAGGCGTTGAGATCGAGTAAACAGGCGATTATTTACAATGTGACTTTGAAGGTGTTTAGGAAGTGCAGGGATATGGAGGGTGCAGAGAAACTGTTCGACGAAATGCTTAAGAGCGGAGTTAAGCCTGATAATGTGACGTTTTCTACAATAATTAGTTGTGCTAGATTGTGTTCGCTGCCAAATAAGGCTGTTGAGTGGTTTGAGAAGATGCCAAATTTTGACTGTAATCCAGATGATGTTACTTACTCTGCGATGATTGATGCCTATGGACGTGCTGGTAATGTTGACATGGCCTTCAGCTTGTATGACCGTGCAAGGACTGAAAACTGGCGTATTGATCCTGCGACATTCTCAACATTGATCAAAATTCATGGAGTGGCTGGGAACTATGATGGGTGCTTGAATGTGTATGAAGAAATGAAGGCTATAGGCATCAAGCCAAACTTGGTTATATATAACAGCTTGCTGGATGCTATGGGGAGGGCTAAAAGACCCTGGCAGATCAAAACCATTTACAAAGAGATGATTAAAAATGGGTTTTCACCAAGTTGGGCAACCTATGCTTCTCTTTTACGGGCATATGGAAGAGCCAGATACGGTGAGGATGCTCTCCTTGTGTACAAGGAGATGAAGGAAAAGGGATTGCTGTTAAATGTAATTCTTTACAATACACTTTTAGCTATGTGTGCTGATGTTGGCTACATTAATGAAGCTGTTGAAATTTTTGAGGATATGAAAAGTTCTGGGACTTGCTTACCTGACAGTTGGACTTTTTCTTCCATGATTACCATATATTCCTGCAGTGGAAAAGTATCAGAGGCAGAGGAAATGTTGAATGAGATGGTGGAAGCTGGTTTTGACCCTAATATCTTTGTCTTGACATCACTAATTCAGTGTTATGGGAAAGCCAAACGTGTTGATGATATTGTGAGGACATTCAATCGACTGGTAGAGTTGGGATTAACTCCAGATGATCGATTCTGTGGCTGTCTTCTCAATGTGATTACCCAGACACCAAAAGAGGAACTTAATAAGTTGATTGATTGTGTTGAGAGAGCTAATCCAAAACTGGGTTTTGTGGTTAAGCTTTTGCTAGGGGAACAAGACAAGGATGGAGATTTCAGAACTGAAGCCTCAGAACTATTTAGTGTTGTTAGTGCTGATGTGAGAAAAGCTTATTGCAATTGCTTAATTGATCTCTGTGTGAATTTAGATCTTCTGGATAAGGCATGTGAACTCCTAGATCTGGGGCTTACGCTTCAGATATACATAGATTTGCAGTCCAGGTCTCCAACTCAGTGGTCTCTATATCTTAAAGGCCTTTCTCTTGGGGCTGCTCTCACTGCATTACACGTTTGGATAAATGACTTAACGAATGTACTCGAATCTGGGGAGGAACTTCCACCATTACTTGGAATAAATACTGGACATGGAAAACACAAATATTCTGATAAGGGTTTGGCGAGCGTCTTTGAGTCACATTTAAAGGAATTAAATGCTCCATTCCATGAGGCTCCAGAAAAGGTCGGGTGGTTTTTGACGACTAAAGTGGCAGCAAAATCATGGTTGGAATCTAGAGGTTCACCTGAATTAGTTGCATCTTAGGTTATTCTCGAAAGGTCTCTTAATTCAGGAATTTATATTTTGTTTGATCCATAATATCTGAAGTGATATTTTTCATCTAAATCCTCTTTTCCCCTTTCCTTTCTTTTATCGGCCATATGTTTCTTGAAAGAGAATTTTATGTTAGAGGATGCAATGAAGAGTTCTGCTAACTTTGTACTTATATTGTCTTATAGTTCGTAGAAAATGTCAGATTGATGCTCTAACATTCTATTGCCTTTCTCAATGCTGCTACTTTTTTATGGTTATTTGTCGTCCATGGTTAGCCCTCTCAATTTACATCCTTTCTAATCAGTGCATGACTAGCTCTGTATTGTAGAGTAGACATCTGAAACGCATACTGCAGTTCCATTATGATCCTGCAAAGGAAAGTGATAGAAATGCAAAATGACGGATCAAGTTTACTCATGCTTGGAGGAAGTACAAAAGTTATTTTGTATTTTGGGAAGGAATGTTTTGCATGTGAGGCCCAATTTGTAGCAACAGAAATAATAAAATTTTGTTACATAAGGGTAGGGGATAAATAGCGAGTGAAATGGGGAGGGAAGGTAGACAGTTTCGTTATCAGCATGCGGCTTAGAGATTTCTCTAGGATAATGTGAATCCAACCCTCTTGGAGAACTGGTTTGATCTTAATGAATTAAGCTGTTAGAGTCCTAATATTTGGTATCAAAAGCTCAGTCTTAGGCATGCCAAGAGGAAAAAGCATGGACAGTAGATTTGAAGCAGTGGAATTGCGATAGATGGAGGGTGTCACAAAGCTATTGAAGAAGACTAAAGGAGGCACCAAGAATATTGTTGTACTAGAGGCCAAGCAATTGAAATTTCCAAAAGGACAACCATGGGACTACGCAGTTCTCGCGCTTGAGATTGACAATCGAGAACCTGCTATCAAGGTAACAAATCATGATAGACTTACTAATGTCTTGATTTTCTGTTTCAAGGTTTGAGATGCATCCATAAGTTTCCATACTGTCTGTCTTTTTCCCCCTTAAACTTGACTGTTGATAACTGCCCCATTTGAGAACTAAATTGAGATCTTATACTCTTGGAGGAATCTAGGTTGGAACCAGAATGGGTCATTCTTGGGCTCCTTCCCAATAACTTTTAATTGTATGGTGTTGGTTTTAGAGGAGCAATAGATTGACTTTTAAATTTTAAAATATTAGTGCCAAAATTTTCAAAGAACTAAGAGGAATATCACTTTCTCCTCACAAAAATAAAAATAAAAAAATACTAAAAGGATAGGTCAATACAACGTAATTGACCTCTGTGAGTCATTCCTTCTTTTGTTTTCTTTGTTTTTGCTGACTTTGTTAATGCCCAGGATGTATAGGGACATTCCAAAACCAAAATGTCAAAGTCATTGACTTTGATCATTGGAAATTTTCTATAATTTTCCAGTCTGAACGCTGTGGTAGTGCACATAACATGATACTATCTTCTAATTTCTTATCCTTAATTCCCAATTGAAGTCGTTGGCTGTGTATATTATATACATACAGGTCGTGAAGAAGCAGTGTAATGGTTGGCACGTTCTGATGCCTTACAGTGTAAGATCATGTCAAACCCACATGCTATATATATTCATGAGACTCCCATTTCTTCTCCATTCATTAACAAATGGGAAATTGCATCATCTTGCCTTGCAGTCAGTCGCCGCAGAAGAAGCTCAGAAGAGTCAGAAAAGCTACAGAATCGGCTGCAACAATCAATTCTGCAACTGAAAATGGTAATGACCTTCTACTCCATGATTTTACTTCGTCAATCAGATGCAGCTTCCAAGTTGGAGAGGTTCAAAATGTTGTTCCATGCCTCAAAGAGCTCGAAAATCTTCTGGTTTCCTCAAAGATAACATACTCGGATGGAGGGGGTGCAAAGAAGGTGAAAATTGTGGTAACTAAAGAACAGCTGAAGTTGCTTTTGGCAAATGCAAAGAAGTTGCAATGTGGACGTAGATTGTTGAGTTATACAGGCCCCCGTAGAGGGTGTCGGAAATGGCGGCCGTCCTTGTCTGCAATATCGGAGGAACGGGATTTTTGAATCCGGTTTGTGGGGGAAATTTTTTTTTTTTCCTTGCTCAACTGTTGCGGAGTTGGAAATCGAACTATCAATCTTTGCAACGGTAGTAGATATTGGTGGGAAAAAACTTGTGTAGCTTAGAGATGATGGAGATCAATTAGAAGTTGACGAATTTCTGCCCCAATGTGTATGGATGCAGTATTAATGATTCCATAAACTTTTTTGTGTTGGAAGACTTAATTTTTAGTATATTTTCAAAGTTAAACCTTACATTACAAATGAGAAGAAGATATTCAAACATTCTTTTCATAAAAAAGAAAGACACTAATATTTAACCATTTAAATTATGTTCAAGAGATATTTTCAAGTAGATCTCATCCGAGATAGCCAAAAGAAATAGGAATCTAAAAGTAAATTCTAATACATAAATATTTAAGTAAAATTTAAATTTGAATATTTAATTACTTCTACATGATAAATAAAAGACTATCTAATTAACTCTTTTTTATAGTTCAACATGTGGCTAGGTGCAGTAGAAATTTGAACTTCTAACTTTTTTTAATAGAAAATATCTATTTCAATCCGTTGAGTTATACTTAGACCGACAAAATGTTATGATTCTTCAATATGATTTCTTCATTTTGTCAAAAATAATTAGCTGGATATCTAATAACATTACTTGAAACCTATTAAAATTCTTTTCATGCAACAAGTCAGCTTGTACAATTTTATAATATAATTCCATTTAAGTCCTTCGCTTTAAAAATCCTTCATATAAAAAAATGAACAATTTCATCAAATTAATGTTCACCGACAACATTAAAATCTTGACAAGCCGCATAATCAAGTGGCTTAGAGCCATACAATTCTTAGGATGGTGAACTTGAGAGTTCTGATTTACTTTAATAAGAGCCTTTAAGAGTATAAGATCACGTTACAATTGAAGCTTGGCATCAATGGAAACCCATTATTAATGCCACTCTTTTTTTTTTTCGTTCAACATTTATATTTGCGGAGATGGGAGATCGAACCATCGACCTCTACGATGGTAATACATATTTTTATCCATTGAGCTATGCTCGGATTGACAATGCATTTACCCATTAAAAAGCAAAATAATCAAACTATTTATAATTCTGAATTGTTCCTTGATTGAACAAAGGATGAGAGCAAGAAAAGATGCCATTCTTTTCCTCAATAATACTCTGCAATCCATTTGAAAAAAAAAAGTGATAAGTTCTAAAGGGACAAAGCAACCGACCAATCAAGCAATTGGACAACAATCTGATCAAGCATCCCCTTGTCCTATGGTTTCCTTTTGTCTCTTGTCTTATGACTCGTTAGCCCCTTTCCTTCAACTCCCACACCAAAATACCTACAAACAATATAAGGGTATTTTGGTATTTTCACAATAACGTATCATGTGCAAAACTATTAAATCTTGGGAAAATAAGAAGTTTTATCAACCAAGCAAAAAGCTTGAGAACTTTTAAAACCCATCAGCCAAACAATGTTTTTCAGTTATAAATACCATTTTACAAGAGAAGAAGGGACTCATAGGCATCATCATCTCTCATAGCCATTCCTCTCTGTTTCTCTCTCTGTTTCTCCATGGACATTCAAACCAAGGTTCTCCAGCACAGAGACCAAATAACTGTGGTAGCAGCAGTTTCAGTGGTTCTGTCATTGTTTGTATATGCAGCCCCACGGTTCCTAATCATTCTAGCATACTTTTGGCCTCTCTTTGTCTCCACGGCCGTACTCTTGGTGGCAATGATCGCCTTTGGAGGCGGTTTCCAAGTTGGAACCGAAGTTCATGGTGTACGGGCAGGTGAAGGGATTCTAGATTATGTTGCAGGACGGCCTGAATACGCTGAAAACCATTATAAGTACCAATAAGGGATCGTTTGCACAGCCAAAATTTAAGGAATGAAGACTCCAAATTCGTTAATGTCTGTTCACTTTGTATATTACAGCTACAACTGAATCTAGTGTGATAAACACAACATCTAAGTTTAATGCTAAAATGGTTTGTATATAGAATCAGAATGTAAATTATGAATGCACTTCTTTCACATATTCTGTCTGAATCCAAATGGGTAAGGATATTTGAGATCAATGGTCACTTAAAAGTTAACCATGAAAATGATGAGGGTCGATACT
>JAOANK020000018.1:843539-854872 GCA_026257165.2 Telfairia occidentalis
TGGGGCGGATTTCATGTGGAGGAATCAGCGGGACCGTTTCGTCCTCCCTGTAATATGTCAGGATCATTTAAAGGGTTTGGTTCCCGTTCTCAAGCTCGTCCTCCATTGGCTGAGCTTCAGCATCTCTTCTTTGGCCTCGGCTAAGACCGTGGCCTACTTATACACGTGGCGCTCTCACGCCTGTCCATGTATATTGGCGTTTTCATGCCTCATCAGATGATTCGAGAGTTTACTCTTAATTTATGTTTTAGGAATGAAGGGGCTGATACTCTAGCTCAACATGCACTGCAAGAATATTACAACATTTGGTCAAGCACCTTCTTGGGCGCAAAGAAAATTTACGATAGGGAGCATCTTCTTTCTCTTTTTTCATAGTTTGGTTCTTATTGTTTTTGTGTTGTTTTGCATGTTTTACTAAAATAATAATAATAATAATAAACTAAAGGCAAGCCTTTCAATCCACCCCATCATTTTTTTTTTGTCTATTTTAATTTTGTTTAGCTGGCATATACTATCTTGTGACGTGTGATCATGTCAATTGATTTTTTTGGTTAGTCCAATCAGCATGTCAAGCCAACATTTAAGTAACAATTTTGTTAAAAAATGAAAAATATTTGGCTACACATCATTATTACGTTTTTGACAACTAGGTTAGAGGAATGCAAAATAATTTCAAATAAAAATTGAAAGTTTAATGATATAATTTGAAACTTTTTAAAGTTTAAGGCTAATGATATGACCATCAAAATTTAAGGACTAAATTATTAATAATTTAACGTAAACAAAATATAGGTTAAAGCATATTGTATTATTCATCGTTGTGTTATTTTAGTCTCGGTATTTTTAAAATGCTTCCATTTGGTCCCTTCATTTTCTACAAAGTTTACACATATAGTCCTTACTCCTTACATTTTAAAAATTTATAATGAATTTGTACTAAGTTTTATAATATTGTAACTCAAAATTTCATTAGATATCATATATAAAAAATTATAATAATTAAACTTTGTACCAATAAATGAAGAATATAAATTTATAAAACTATGATAATTAAGCTTGTTTTGTCATAATCCTAGGTTTTTTTTCTTTTGTTCTCATGTTTTTTTTTTCTTTTTAATTCAACAATTGCGAGATAGAGAATTAAATCATTCACATTTAAGATTAAATGTGAAATATGTGTCTTATTCACAAGATTATGCTTGAATTGGCGTTTCAATACTATTTAGTAAATTTAGAATTATATATTGACTTAGCTCACATTAAAAGTTCGATAGAATTAATTAATACATTTCAATTATATAATTTTCTTTTTAATTCAACAATTTCGAAATTAGAAGATCGAACCATTGATCTTTATGATGGAACAAGATGCCTTATTTCTTCTAGTTTCATTGCAAAATTATAATTTAACTTTGTACCCATATATAAATAAATATGTGCTCTAAAAATATAAAAATTAGAGATGAAACTACAATTTGGTCCCATATGTGCTCTAGTTTCAAGACGCGACAAGCTTCCGATAATTATCAAATCGAGTATAACTCAATAGGCCAATGCATATATTTCCGACGAAAAAAGCTGTGGGTTCCAATCTTTCATCATCACATGTTGTTGAACAAAAAAACCCACTTTCAAGAATTTAGTTGGAGAACTATATTCAAAGTGGGTGTCACAAGTCGTTCGCATTGATTCTCCTATCCTTTATTAGTTTTTATTTTGTCCACTTATAATAAAAAAAAATATATAAATAAATATGTGGTCTAAAAACATAAAAATTAGAGATGAAATTATAATTTGGTCCCTCCCTATAGGGTCTATTTTCTAAACACTTTCATGAAATTTCTAAGACTTGTCTATATTTATAAAAGTAGCCTTAATGACTTCACTGAATTCTACAACATGATAACAAGAGAACTCATTTTTCTTCATAACTATCCCTCCTAATCATGTTACTTTGGACACATATCCTTGGTCGTTTCTTTCTAGAGAATTTAAGGGCAATTTGGTAATCTTTGCCTTTCTTGTTTTTCATTTCTCTCTGTCTTTTTTTTTTAAACCAAATAAACAAAACTATTTTTTTGTTTCTTCTTTTCTATCTTCTTTTTTATTGAAAAAACGAAGTCGAATTGTGGTTAGTAACCGTTTTTTTTTTTTTTTTGTCTTTTGTTCTCTCAAATTTTAAATTAAAAAATAAAAATTTTACATTGATTTTATTTTTTTTTTCAAATTAAATATTAAAAAAATTTATGTATTTATTTTTTAAATATTTATTTTAAGTAAAAAATGATAAAAATGCTTTTGTTTATGTTTTTGAAAAAAAAAATGGAAATGAGAATAGAAAATAAGAAACTTGATTTTTTGTTTTTCTAAAATTTGTACACAATAATTTTAAGAATGTTTCTAAAAAATAAGAAACAAAAAACAAAAACAGCTATCTAACATTCATGTTTCTTGAAAATTAGAATCAAGAGGCAGTAACCTTGGATGTTTAAAGATGTAAAAATATAGTATTAGATAATAGCATTTATTTTACAGGAAAATATAATAAAGATATCTCAAAATAATCAAATAGACAATGGTAAGATTTTTAATGAAATGTATCATAGATGTATATTATTTCAATAATAAAACTCGATCACCTGTAAACTAAAAAACTGGTAAACCTAAACATAGCTCGTTAAAATATATATCATCAACCAAAAGATTATAGATTCAAATCTTCATCCTCACATATTGAACTAAAAAAGAGATTATTGAATAAAAACCTAACATAGATATCCTTTGTTTATTAGATATTTATAGTAGAAGCATTCAAACCTACATATAATAAGTTTGACCTCAAGTTTAAAGTATATTCAAATTTTTGTTAAATGAGTGATGAAGAATTAGTGACAATTATTGTTCTAAACTTATAAACTATACGATCAAAGTGTCAAACAAAACATAGTTCAACTAATAAAGACACATGTCCCCAACCAAAATGTCATGGGTTCGAATCTTCATCCCCATATATTGTTGAATTTATAAAAAAAAATGCGATCAAAGTATTTGAAACTGAGAGAGCACAAGGACTGGGATTCAAACTGGAATTAAACCTTTAATTTAACACAATTTATTCATATTACATTCAATTGTACTATGAATACTAGTCAGTTGTTACAACTACATTTCAAAGAGATGACTAAATTCTAACTTTTCTTCCATTTCATAAAGAGGGTGTAATTAAGCTACAAAAAGAAAATGAAAATGGATCAGCAATGGAGGATAGAATGAAACAATATCAAGGCTGAGCAATCCCTTTTTTGATAAGCATCTCATAGATTCTATCAATTTTGCTTGGATCAATCTTGAACAAGTGATGGGCATCAGATTTCTTGGTCACATTTCCATTGAAAATCTCTACTGATAAAACTTCTTCCATCCTTAGGTAAAGAGGTGGAGTTAGCCTGATTTCACTGCACAGTCTTTTTTCCTGCCAACGCAATAAAAACGAAATCCAAACTTCTTAGTAAAAGTATATTATATGTACAAATGTAGTAAGGTCGGGTGGTTGTCTCGTGAGAATAGTCGAGATGCGCGTAAGCTGACCCCAACACTCACCACAGATATCTAGAAAAGTATATTATATGTACAGAAACATATGAATTTCTAATACATTAGTATTTCAGCCTATAGTAAACTGTTAGGATATTTAAAGACACTGTTTACAAATGTACATGAATGATTCAGAGTTGATGATTATAATCATAACAGAACATCTCATAGGAATAATTTTTTATTGTCTTTCTCAGTTATTTCCCCTGAAGATCACTTCTAAAAATCTGTCAAATGAGCTTTTTAAGTCAGAAATTCTATCTTGTACTTTTCAAACCATATATCTTTTTCTCCAAGTCGATCGAACCTAATTTTCGAAACGGCACTGACTAATAAAAGCTAAAAGATGTCCGAAATTGAATAGAGTTGGTAGCTTAGTTGGGTTTACATTCCTATTCACCAAGGTTTCTAGTTGCATTTGCTTACCAGGTTAGAGTTTTGTTAATCTAATGAAGACTTGGTTATGGAGCTATATAAATATAGCAGTGAAGAGAGTCGCAGTTTAATTCCAAGGGAAGGCAGAGAGGTTTTCTCAAGATTGTGAGAACTCGGTCACACAACGTCGATAGAAATAGAATCGGATTCTCTATAATCCCTCTTTCTATATCGTGGCTTCGATCAATCCCGACAATATGTGGGTAGACTCAAGTAGACAGTTGAGATTTTAGTTCTTATAGGAATCTGTAAAGGTGGATTTTTCATTGAATGAAATGGCTAATGAAACACCCACATTAAATAATGCCTGCAGGGTCTTTCTTACTGGGTGGTTTTTGCAATAATTGGGATCTCAAATCAGCAAACATGGCATAAAAAGACTCTTAACATACTTGTCGTGATTAACTAGCAAGCGGGAGATTGCACTTACAGCTTCAGAAAGCAAATCCGTGCCGTTAAATCCCAGCATATCGAAGTCACTGACAGAACCAGAAAGAGCCTGCGCTGCTGGTCGTGAATTTGAATCCTTGCCAGCAGACTCTGAAGCTATGAACATGATCGAATTCCCCTGACTACCGGGACCCGTAAGAGTACTATCTTTCACTCTACGATCGGTTTCTTCACATTCTCTTTTCCTTTTCTTATCAAGAAAGATCTCTGCCTCAGTCGATGTACGGCAGCCAGCCGCTCTGGCTTCCTGCAAAGTCATTTGAAGATCTAATAAGACAAGGATGTGAGACCTTTTACAGAAATACAGCAACCTTAAATCTTGCAAATATAGCTGCACGGCACCTGTACCTCCTCCCTTCTCTCATAAAATGGGTCAAAAAGCAACAAGACAACACTAATTTATCTCCTTTCCAATTTCAGTAATATAGCAAATCAAGTTCCTCAACAATCAAATAAAGCAGGGAACCAAATACAGACCACCATTCAAACCATCTCCAAGGATCATTTATAAAGATGCAAGTATGATAATCTAGAAGCACGAAGTTATCTCATATCGCCATACAAACGAGCAAAGAACAGGTTTTACGACAAAAATGCAGAAAACTGAATGTACTAACTAAGCAATTATCCAGACAAGAATTAGAAGATATTGGCAGCGTACAACGTTCGTCAAACAAACCAAAGGAACAAGAATCTAACAGAAATCTGCATAATGAAAATTGAGTTTTCAAACCTTAAGTTCTTGAATTCTTTTCAAGGTCCGATGTTCTGCAACAACTGTTTGAAGCAATTCCTCGTGATCTTCCTTTGAATGAAATCGCATGAAGACATCATACTGACGACATATTTTCCTCTCTTCGGCCGATAATTCCTTTTCAAAAGAACTCGGATAAAGTAGATTTCTTTGTAGTATAAAATCCTTTCTCCGCTTCCTCTCATCTAGCCTGCAAAATAGTTACATCACTATAAGACTTAGAGAGAGAGCATTTGAGATGCAATGGAAAAGTAAACAATTTTTATAGATGTATTTGCTAACAGGTAAAGTCAACAAGGTGTAGTGAACACTTCTACCTTACAAAGTTATATGTATGAAAGTAGACACATAAAAAGGCATACAACTTAGTTTCACTAAATCTATTCATGAAAATGCTTCAACCAGAATTTTACAAACTATTACCTCTTCGAGTAGATACGCAGCACTCTCATTTTTAGCTCACGCTCATCCTCACCGTCAGCATCCTTAAATTCCATCTCTGCTAGCAGCTGCTCAGCCTCGTTATCATATTCTGGATCAAACTCCTGTCTCTTTTCATTGTAACCACTCAACTCTAATAAAGAAGGACCCTTATTCGCTGGCAAATTAGGTTTCTTCCCTTTAAAGTTCCGGTCTGTTTGAGAATCTGTCATTACATCATCATACACATTTAGCTTCAACATCTTAGGACTTCTAGAAAGAATATGCAAGTATTTGAAGAAATATAAATAAGTGTGTGACTATTATGATCGCCTTCCCATTGCTTTCATATATTCATGTGCTGAAAGAGAGTGGGAAACAGGAAGAAGATGTCCAGTAATCTATAAAGTTTCATCATGAAATACTCTGGCCATAGGTTATCCAGAAACAATAATAGGCCTGCTCCAGGGGCACACACTATATTCAGATGGGAATTTTCAACTAGACAAAGCAACGTAGAGAAAACAACGTCGGGCCAAAAGAAAGGCAAAATAATATATGTTGTCATCCACCGCCTTCCGTATGAACAAAGTAGTGTTTTCATGACTCCTATCTATGAAGTATGAAAACAGTATAGAAAGAAAGCCTTTGCTAGAGATTTAGAGAGCTAGTATGCACTAAAATGACAACCAATTATGAATAGTTATACAAGCTTCCTATCAAAGGATAAGGTTCAAGATCGATTAAAAAGATGCATTTATCAACATCCAATTGCAATCTAAAGAATTTATTTCTGGACTAGACCTTCCACTTTAACGAGGCTATCTTTCACTTGGTTTGCAGATGATGCTTTCTTGTTGGCATTGGCAGCGGCCATATTGAAGCTGCCTTCTTCTGCAATAAAATGAACAGGAAAAGAATACAAGGATCACCTTATCCAATTAAACATGACGTACATTCATAGTCGATCAACAACGATAGACATGTATGCCTCACCTGACGTAGAGCTTGATGATAAGCGGCCAGAAGGATCTACTTTGTGTGTATCTTCAACTCTGAGAATAAAAGGAAATATTGATGCGAAGGTAGGGAAATGAAGAAAAGAGAACAAAGTCATTTAAAGTAAAAATTGATATACTTCACTCTTGAAGGAGAAATTGGGGACTCTTCCTTTAAAGTAAGCTCTCCAAGCATTGAAAATCCTGCAGCATTATAAGAAATTAATCATAAGCTGCATCATCAGAACAATACCAGAATCATCTGGAATAAAGCATAAGAATGAAGCTATAAGAACTTCTGCATCAATTGTATTCCTTCAACCCATTAGATTATGACTATAGCTTGTTTCTCGAGAAGCAGAAGAAAAAATTGTCAGTTTTACCTAGGAAGACCCACAACCTAGCACAATCTATAAATAAACGTTTTCTTACAAACTTAACTCTTCCAAGATAAATGTATAGGCCGCAGCATCTTTAAATAACAGGACTCTATTAACACTCAATTTTTCTTTTTTTGGAAAAATTATAGTTCTTTCAAGATACATCTACATGTTATAGCATCACAGGGTGTCTCTTGGCACTGAATCACCAATGTAGCTAATAACATAAAGACATAATGAATGTCTCACAAACCTTTCTTGTCTTCACCATGCCCCTTAGCCATAGCAAGGAGCTCCTTTCTATTTTTTCCAACGACATGAGACATGTCCTGAGAAAAATCCAAAGTTACTTGAAAGAAGAACCAAAATTCTGAGAGAATCAAAATTGTTAAAAAAACTCATACCGGTAGAGGAAAATATGGGGAGTTCATATATACACTTGAATAATGTTCAATGCATTGTTCTTTACTCTTCGTCCCCACATGCTCAGCAACTTCTGTCCAATTCCAGAAGCCATACATCTCGATCCCCTATATCATGAAACGTGAATATTCGGGCCAAAAGAAGAACATACGTGCCAAAGGAAATTGCACAGACGTTTGCATATACCCTTTCCACTTTGATATGAAGCTGGCATATTATTTTAGGAGAGTTCTGTGAGGGAAATTAGGAAAAAATAATATACCTCAAGAAGTAGTATTTCATCATCTGCATTCCAGTCTGGGCAAATAAGTGGGAAAGATAAATTATCCTGTCAAAATGAAGACACGTTCACAATGACAAATGGATACAGGGTTCAATTTAAATTCAGCAGTACTGTAATGTTTTCAGACTTCTCTAGAGGCTATGATATGTTGTTTAAGTGGATCATTCATTTCAACTTAAGACATAATTCTATTCCGAGGGAAAACAAGAGATGTTAGTTATGAAATAGAGAAAACCTCCAAAAACATTAATCAAAGATTAAACTGGCTCACTTTAAAAGAAGCTCAGATGCTTCTAATTCCCCTATCAATAACCCGCTTTCTCATGCAACTCAATTCTTAAAATCAAATAAGCTCTATACAATTTCTAAGAGAAAATACAATCTACTGGGGGCGGTACTAACCATAACCCTGTATGTGTGATTGTTTTTATGAGGTGTCACCTCAGCTCCAACAGAAAAGCATTCTATACAAAGGTCGAAGTCGGGGCACATGGCACATTTGATGCGGATTTTCCCTGTAATGTCTTTAATGCAATAATTGCAGTGGTACAATGCCTTTTTCCCTTCAGTTGTCCCTTGACCTTTCTCCCAATATAATTTAAAGGAAAAAAATGTGAGACAAATAAATAGTTCAAAACAAAAGCATGGCAAATTTAAATTACAGACTGTAGACTTGTAGATAAAAAAAGGAAGTCTTATTAAATGGAAGGACGCAAAATACAGGAAGAATTAGCATAACCATTTTTTGCAGATGAATTCCCTACATTTGATTTCAAAGACAATTAATCAAAGTAGAAAAGCACCTGGCGTTGTAGATTCCAAGTTATCTCCATTAGAAGAATTCTTTTTTCTCCTAGATCTGCAGCATCAATAAAGGAAGTTCAGGTAAACAACACAGACCATATTGCACCAAGAAAAAGAAAAAAGGATCAAAAGAAGAGGAGAAAGAGAAGCAGAAAAGAAAAGAAACAAACACCTCGAAGCAAGCCAAACAATCACCCAAAACGATAAAAAGAGAGGAGAAAAGCAAGAACAATGAAATATATCTATAAATTAAAAGAAAAGTGAACATAGATATCTTAAAAACATAAACACATGATATAAATATTCATAAACAAAATGATAAAATTAATATTACAGAAGAATACAAACAGATGATCGGATTTCAGATGTCTTCCACTCAAAAAGTTAGAAAGGTTTCACAAAAATGTTAAATCAAAGAACAGAACATGGCATATGAATCTACAATCACCAATGGGGTTCACAAGAGGCCAAAATAGCCAAGCCTGGCATCAAATTTCACAGCAAATAAGTCCTAGGCATTGGGTATTTATGAGAAAGCAACTTCCAAAGATTTAACAAACAAACAAATAGTAGTTAGTACAGTAGAAGGCCACTCAAGTAAACAAGGTTGGAGTGCTACCCTGATTATCCCGAAAGCATTGCATTCACTCAAATAAGCAACTATTTAAAGACGCCTTGATAAGAAAAATTTGTAAGACTCAAACGAACACGCAAAGGGTATCTTCATAAACTTCAGTAAAAGCTCGAAGCAGCAAACTTTCTCATTGATAGGAAAAAAACCAATAGAGATTTGAAAAATACAGAGAGAGAGAGAGATTAACCTCTGCGTGGGATCCTCGTCGGACTGGAAGTGTCCCCGAGAGCGACCCATTTGATTTGGGAAATTAAACGAAGCTTTCAAACTCCTGGGCAAGTGTTTATTCAACAGAGATTGGCATATTTCAGTGAAATTAAGTGCCCCAGCTGAAGGGCACCATTGATTAGAGATTTGGGGGTGCTAAAACTGCTTAATCCCCAAGCGATTTGTTGTTGGGATGATCCGGCGCGAAGAAGAAACTGGAAAAATCAGTTGAGGGCTCAAAAAGAGGAGCAAATTGGATGGTAAATTTGGTTAGTTGGGTGGAGGGTGTGGATAAAAGGAGAAAGTGGCGTATGTTTGTAATTGAAATCAGGAGAAAGCGATTCCGACAGTGGAGTCCTGAAACCTTCTCATACACCGAAAACGATGAATTGAGAGTATCTAATATGGTCAATTAACTACCTTTTAATTCTGTTTCGTCGTTTTTTTTTTCTTTTAATCCAACGACTATGATATTTTAAATTATAATAAAAAAAATTTCTACTGAATTATGTTGGGGTCGTCTTTTTTTTCATGTTCTTATATGGTTTTTTTCCTAGTTTTCTCTAGAGTGTTTTTCTTTCTCCCTTTTTTTTTTAATCTCTTAAGATTAATTAATTTTATTTTTGCAGAAAATCGAACTAAATGAAACCTTAATATCTTTAAAGAATTGCTTTTGTTTTTTGATTTCAAAACTTAATTTTGTTTTTCTTTGGAGGGAAAATTTCCGCCGTTTTTAGGATTGAGAATGAGAGAACAAATTGAAAGTAAATTCATAATTTCGTTTCTTTTTATTGGTTTAAGAATTTCAATTTTATAAATGTTATTGGTTTTAAATTGAAATATTTAGAGCTCGATAGTTAAAATAGGAAAAATAAAGAAACAAACAAAAAAGAGAAAAAAAGAGCTCCCAGCGAGGATCGAACTCGCGACCTTTCGCTTACGAAGCGAACGCACTACCACTATGCTATGGAAGCAATTGTTGATAATTAAAAAATAATATGTCATTTATTAATGTATTTAAATAAAAAAAAGATTAACATTTTGTCTTATTTATTGAAAAAATAATGTTAAGTGTGAGTATAAATATTTGAAGTTTCGGCCCATTAAAAAAATATATATATAGATTATTAGTTTCTTAAGAAAAATAAGATTAATTGCTTTGCAACCATTGCAACAAGATTATTTGAAAATGGAAGTACCTATAGATTTTGACTGAAGCGTAAAACAATAAATTACAAAATGAGATCAAAGCAAAAAGATAATGATTTTGAGATACCTTTTAATTTAAAATCTAGTAATTGTGTTATTTTACATAATAATCTCATTTAGGATATGGAAAAGCAATTTTAGTCTTAAAATTGTAGATTACTTTGTTAATTAACCTGACATGATTGATTGTACAGCTACAAATTTTGCATCAAAACACTGTTAATTGCAACAAAAGATTAAAACTATATATATTAAAATTTAATAATTATTATTATTTATATTGAAGTTTGTTTTATATATATTAACGGGTCCCTTTTTTTTTTTTTTTTTTGAAGTAAGTCATTTTATTTTTTTTAATGGGTAATTAAAATTAAAGAGAAGAAAAAACCACTTGGTTATTGAAGTTCAAAACTCAACATTTTAACTCTGAAGTGTTGAAAAATCTAAATTGGTTCTTATCATTAGTTTTCTTCTTTGCTACAATAAGGACAAAAGCCAAAATCTATATATTTTTTAAACCTCAAAAATAAAATTGCCAAGCCGTAAAGCCTAGATGGTTTTTTTCTTTTTCATACGCAAAAAAGTAGCCTCATTACCTCAAATTTTTACAAACACAACTATATTTTGTATTACTCTCAAAGTTTTATCCATATTTTTTTTATCTGTGTTGTAAGCATCAGAAACTCACAAAAAAAAAAAAAAAAAAAAAAAAAAAAAAAAAAAAAAAAAAAAAAAAAAAAAA
>JAOANK020000018.1:956749-967731 GCA_026257165.2 Telfairia occidentalis
TGATGTTATTATTGTTAAAGTTGTTGTCCAAGTCATCTCTACCTACACCATGAGCTGTTTTAAAGTGTCGATAACATGTTTGCCAAGAGCTTAATCGAATTAATGAAACTTTTTGGTGGGGGAGATGACAAGGAAAGAAAATGATAAGTACAAAATTAATGTAGTGATAAATTTTAAATTATTTGTGGAGTTAAATACTTTTAATTTGGATTAGGTACTTCATCCATTTTTAACTCAATCACCATTAAAATAATATAATAATAATAATAAATAAATAAAATTTTAAAAACAAAAAACAAAAGAAGAAGAAGAAGAAAAAAAACTGAAAGAAAGTGGGGAAAATGAATAGATGAATATCAAAACCGCATCGGCCATTGACCAAATTGGCCGCCTCGAACAATCCAACTGTATAAGGCATTCTTTTGAGCGCACAGTTTCAGACACAAGTTGAAACTGGTGGCGAGGGCCTTTAAGCACGAGGATAAAGCAGAAGAGTATTTATGGCGGCTTCGAAGCTCCAAGCATTCTGGAACCACCCTGCTGGCCCTAAAACCAGTTAGTTTGCTCGATCTTTCACAATCGATGGTGTAATTTTTGTTCTGTAGGGATCAAATTGAAGTATGGTATCTCGTTTTTCTTTTTCGTCTTAGATTTCGCTCATACTGTCTCATTTTGTAAGAACAATTTGGATGTCGATAGATCCATTTTCAATTTTTTCTCTTGTATTCGGATAGCCGGGGATCATTGACTTTGTAATGGTTAGGAAATTTGGGATGCAGAAGACTCACTGATAATTTTATAGTATGATTCATGCAAATTCTGAAATGAGAACCTAGCAATTATTGGTCAGTCAACGTGAAAATCTTTCGTGGATATAAGAATGGGTTTCTTGGGATTCGTATTTAGGTGGCATAGTCCACGTGTTTCTCGTGAATGATTTCAATTCAGTATTTCCTCGGCTGATATGTAAGTTTAGGGGTTTTATTTTGCGCAAATTGGAAGCATAAGGACATCCCAAGGAGAGGGAGAAATTCAATTCAGAGAGCCTCATTCGATAGTCTTGTGGGCAAATTTTTTCCATATCTGCGCTCGCTCTTGCTTAAGATGCCTGTTAGGATGTGTAATTAGGAATCGTGTTTCTGCTTCGTGATGAGGGTGCCGTTACTAACTTCTATTGACTGTAGCAGACTAGCAGTGATAAATGAAATTACTCTTAATGCCCATCATCATAGGGGAAGTGATTCTCAAGATAGAAAATTATTTTCAAGAATTTTACCCAGAAATTCTCCAATGAGAATAGAACTTTCTCACAGTATCGCTGTGTCTGTACCTCTGACTTCATGTTAATGTTCTTCTACCTTGTCGTTTTGATTTGAATAATATTAGAATGTTTCAAGTGTTTACCTAACCTGATGTTTGAATCATAAATTTTCATTTATAATCCAGATTAAAATAAACTTTACTCTTCTCATCTCTTTATAATCACATCTTTTGTATTTCTTTTCAGTTAATAACATTGTTTCTTATTCATAAATAAATAACAAAACTACACTTCTTCATCTGATTATATCTCATGATATGGTTCCTTAGCTTATTGGGAGATTTACCTACTGGATTTATAATAGGATGTCATTTTTTGGGGGGATGGGGAATAATTCATTGATTGAATGAAGTGTTACAAAAGATGTATATCCAAGTGATTACAAAAAACTTCTCCAAGAGATCATAAGAGTGGAGAGACTATAATTACAAAAGGGAGCATATCTTTTACTCCAAGATAAGGCATAAAAGAGAGAGACGTCAGTGATGGTATCCATGCTTCTTTCTCTGTCTTGAAAGATCCAGGCATTTCTTTCATTTCGTGTAGTCCAAATAAAAGCACAATTAATATTCAATATTCAATCAAAGGATTTTCAGTGAAGGGATGATCCACAAACACAAGCCTCATCCAATTGGATATCGAACCAGGAAGAACAATAAGCCAGTTGAAGTCTCTGATGAGGAGGGAATGGGCCTTGATGGTGTGTGGGAAATGCACAAAAATGTGGAAGGCTGATTCACTATTTTTGTTGCAGAGAGAGCACCAATTTGGGGATAAAGCAAGCCAAGGACATCTTTTCTGCAGTCTGTAGTGGGTATTTAAGCTGTTGTGATTGGCTTCACAGAGAAAAAATTTGACCTTTTTGGGGAAGTGATCCTTCCATATTGCCAAACAAAGATCCTTGCTTATGGTTGTAGGGGATGTAACAAGGAAATTGATCGAGGATTTAGTCATGAACAGCCTACTTTGCTCATATTTCAGACCCATACATCAGGGTGATGGTTGAGGTTGAAAGATGCTGTGAGGCAAGTAAAGGCCGGTCGGATATTTCATCATCTTTGAGGTTTCTATGGAAATTTAGAGCCCATGATCTATTTGATTCCATAATTCAGCAATGGTAGCTTCAGGGCTTTTTGTTAAGGCAAATAGGGATGGAAACGCCACAGATAGGGGTTGCTGGTTGATCCAAGAATCCTTCCAAAAAAGAGTTTCTCGCCCATCCCCAACTTTGCAGTGGATGTTTTGGTAGATCAGCTCACTTTGCTTAGTAATTTAGAACCATGGGCTTTTTGAGGATGATTTAATATTAGGGGACACTTTGAGGTTGAGATGATGAGCCTCATATTTAGCCACAATGACAGATCGCCAAAGAGCATCTTTCTCTTCACAGAGACGCCAAGCCCATTTAGCTAGTAATGCATTGTTTCATATTTTGATATCAGTGATGCCCAATCCCCCTTCATTTAGAGGTCTTTTAATTCTAGACCAACTAAGGTGGCTCATCTTTGTTTTGTTAGAATTTCTACTCCACAAAAACCTACGGAAAGCTCCTTCAATGGCATTAGCAGCTCTACTAGGAATATGAAATAGTGAGAGATGGTAAAGTGGCAGATTTGATGAGGAGGCTTGTATGAGGATTAGGCATCCACCTTTAGAAATAAAAGAGTGATTCCATGATCGAAGCTTTTTCTCAATCTTGTCCACAATTGGCTGCCAAAAATTGATGTTCTTTGGACTCCCAAAAAGGCGAGACCTAAATAGGATGCTGGCCAGGATCCCAGATTACATCCAAAATGGTTGGCAAGGCTAGCAAGCTGGTTGGAGTCCAATCTAATCCCCAAAAATTCTGATTTCTGCCGGTTGATGTTTAATCCAGAGGCAGCTTCAAAGAGGTGGATGGTCTTAAACAGATTGTTGATGTTTTCCTCTTCCTTGGATGGGGATATATAATAGGATGTCGCGTTGCTCAATGCTACATTAATCCAAAATTTTATTGTTATCCATTCCGGAGTTTTTATTGCATGATCTCTGGTAGGGATGTAAGATGTTAGAAATGCAATTAAATTCTGTGGCCTTGTAGTAAGGCTCCCACCACAAGAAATTTGTTTGTAATTATAATTTTTTTTTATTAATCTTATCGGAAGGCTTTCTTGTAATAACTCTTTTGAGAAAGGTCGCTTCTTCTCCCAATCCCTAGTTTGTAATCCGTTTTTTTTGTTCTTTGTGAATACTATTATCCCTTATTAAAAAAAAAAAATCAATTATCTTCTGCGGCCTTGTAATATTGCTGCTATTGTACTCTAGAATTTTGACATGTAATGGTTGATATCATTCTAAGGCTTCTTTACTTGACTTTTATTGATAAGCGATTTTTGCTGTCTATGTTGTAAACTAAAGATGGCATCAGTACAAGATTACTATGCGCTAAATCCTCTCATAATGCAGTTCACTTCTGGGCGCCAACCTTTAAGTGGGGTATCAGTATAGCCAATATTGCTGACTTCTCTAAGCCACCAGAAAAAATTTCTTATCCTCAGCAAATAGGTATGTGTTCTCTGAGGCATTGGAAATGCAAAGGGAAGTAGAAAAGGTCATTCAAGCCACGTAAAGTTCACACCTTTTTAGTTTTTTCTTACACCTCTATCTTTTCTCACGTGCACTCATATTGCAATTTTTAGCCAAGATTAATTATTAAATTCCTCTTTCCTTTCTATTATGTTTTGATTTTAAGTTAGAACAATTCCTTTATTGATTTTTTTTCCTCTTATCATATGCATCCAGCTGTTACAGCCACCGGAATTATCTGGTCACGTTACAGCACTGTGATCACCCCGGTAAGTTAAAGAAATGATTTGACGAATGATTGAGGAAACATGAAGTGATAATAATATAACCATATGAATGACCCATATTTTGTACAATATAAATATTATAAAGACTGTTGGCCTTTCACCTCATTTTAGTTCAATCTTTCTTTTTCTTTTTCTTTCCTTTTTTGGAAAGAAACCATGATTTTATTGATGTGAATAAATGTACAAAGAACATCCAAGGAATTACAAAAACATACCAATTGGAAGAAATGATGGACGGGGCATAGTTACAAAACTCTCTAGATAAAGAACACCTTGGGAAGCATCTCAAACAATAGCATTCTCTTGAATAGTTCCTCTACCCTGCTTAAGCTAATCATTCGTTGAAGTGGCTTTAATAACATCGAACCATAAGACTTTAACTTTGTCTTTTAACAAGGAACCACATAACAAAGGGTAGGCTGCAGCCTTGCTGCACTAAGTATGGGAGGGGTGGATTCATGGTGAAGCTTTGAAGAATTTTCCACCATACATGGAGAGAGAAAAGACAACTAGAAAAAAGATGACCATCACTTTCACTTTGTAATTAGTGACTAATTTGGCGTGGATTTCTTTGAGGGCTACTTTGGAAATACGTTTGGTTGGTTTTTTATTTGATTCTAGGTGTGGACATTTGGTTGTAGTATTACTTTTCACTAATCAATGAAAGGTATGTTGCTTGTTTGAAGAAAAATATATATTTTCAAGGATGCACTAGGTCAGTCAGAGGGAACCACTGGAAATCTGCTATAGGCTTTATCATTGGTCTTGAGACCACCTTTAAGAATGGTCCACGAAAAGACTTTTACCTTCTTGGGCGATCTTGCTTTCCATAAAGCTTCGAGTATTCATTAGGGAGATTACTGGTGCCACTATAAAGTTCTTGACCTTCTATCTTCAATAGTGGTGAGGGAGCAACCATAAATTTTCTCCATCAGTTTCAGCCAATCTTCCACCTTCTAATCCAGGAGATTCCTCACGAGGTAAGTCCAAGAGTTTAATTGACTTTTCTAGTTTTGAGGTACTGTCAGTTCCTTTGCCTTGGCAATGGTGAACAAGTTCGGATATTTTTGAGCTGATGGAAGATCTATCAACCAGGAATCCAACCAAAATCTGACTCTAGGACTTCACCCTGTTTTGAACTCTATACTTCTCATGATCAGAATATGTAAAGCCAGGATATTTGCCTACCAGGACTTCTACCATTGCAGCATTTGTTAATTTTAGTTGACCATATGTATTCTTCTTTCTCATGGATATTAGCAACCACTCTAGAGGTGGTTCTCTTTCCAAGGAAACCTCCACGACCATTTAACAGTAGGGCAATATTTGTTCTTGCAGTGTCTCCAAACTCAAGTGTACCGGTTGACAGGTTTTGCCACCACTTTACAGCAAATTAAGTGGTAACCACCGTTGAGATCTGTTCCCTCCGGAAGAAGTCTTTCAATTGCTTATCTATGGATTACAAAAAACCTCCCTTTTCCACGATTAAGTTTTTTTCCTTCAGGCTTTAAGCTCCCTCATGAGAGAATATCCAGGTCTCTGAAAAGAATTCCATCTATTCTTCAACATGGTGAGAAGGATGCTTTAATCAGCAGTTTCCAAAATTGAAGGATAGGAAAGCGATCCATTGTCACTCTATCTAGCCAGTTCACTCAAGCATCACAGCATTTCCCCACCCATTCCTTAGAGATGAGAAATTGGTCAACGAATACATGGCTGCACTTCTGACATTTGACCCTGTTTTTTAATGAGACTGACATTTGAGCTTGTAAAAACCCCATTTCTATGGCGGAGATCAACAAGGGGTAGATCATTAATTTCCCCGTTAAATTTTCTCATACCTCTGATATTGCTTCTTCCTGAAGATTTTTCATGGGACTATCCTGAAACATTGAAATCGCCACCTATGACCAAGTTACAGGTACAGAGCCCACCAAGGTCAATAATCAATACAGATAGAAAAAGGCCCTAAAACAACCTCTTTGATATGAAAAGAAGGATGGATCCAATGAAATTATATACCTGCCAAAGAACCCACCATATCAAGGGGCGATCTGTCTCAAAGCGCAATACAAAATCTGGGTTACCCTCCCAGATGAAAGTTTTGATCTAGCATCTCCTCTTACAAGCCCCAAGCCTTCTAACATTCCAACTCAAGATTATCATTGAATATTACTCTTTCTTGAGTTTACTGTTTTTTCTAGCCTCGATCATAATAATTAAGAGAGCTCATTGAAGGAGTGATTCAGAAGTGTAATTATGGGTATATTGTAAAATGTTGACTGCTCTATATCTTGGTTGAACCATGGAAATATCTTATTGTAGGAGTGCTTATATCGTTAAATATCTCTCTCTGCACTAAAATAATAACCTCAATTATATTGTTTGAAGACAAATTAAACTCTAGGAAACAGACATATAATTAGTCAGCAGACAGATGCATTGCTTATTCTTTCCCTTGTCTTTGTCTTAAAGAATGTTATTTTCATGTATTTGTCAGTAGTTTGAAAAACAGACAAATAATAAAATTAAAAGTGGATTGATGTGGATATCTGTCTTATCCCTTTAAATCTCTTTTCTTAAACCTTCCTTTCAAATACCTTGTTCAACTAATTGGATGAATTGGTGTATTCATGGACCTTTAATTGTATCTTAGCTAATGGCTGCACTTTCTAACTCTGAACATATTTTTTTCCCTGGAAAATGCAGAAGAACTGGAACCTTTTTAGTGTCAATGTTGCGATGGCAGGGACTGGCATCTACCAATTGACAAGAAAAATACAGTAAGTCATCATTACCTTAGGCTCATAAAGAAAAACATTTCTCAGCATGGTCCTGGTAGAGTGGGGGATTTTGTCGGGATCTAAAATTTAGGATAAATGCAAGCTTTACGTAAGTTAATTGACATATTTCAACTTGGAGCCTAAATTATTAATGATAATATGCTACTTGGATATTTGAAATTCTATATTTTATTTTTTGCATCAATCAAGTGCATCTATGCAAATAGTTTCAAGATATAATTTTAAATATTAATGTCAAAATTGTTTTTGAAAGAGAACTTGAGTACTCGGAACTTTTCAAAACTAAGAGGTAGAAGGAAAAACCCTCCTAAAGTATTTGTTGGTGTCCTAGAAGTATGTGATTTTGTTTTATGGTAACCAATTTATTTCAACTTCATTAGGCAAATTCATGCTTGATGGAAATTAGATTACGTTGTATTATATATTCTCTCGAGTGCCGAGCCTAATATATTCTAAAAAATTAATCTTATAAAAAATAAACAACAGATGAAGATTATTACAAAAGATTGCCCCCATTAACACAATTAAAGAATTAGTTGGTTGAAAAGCGAGTTTGTAAGATTAAAACTATATTTTACCTTGAACTTTGCTGAGTTCTTTGTTGGAGATTTTGGAAGGATCTCTGTTTCTTTTTCATAATCTTCATTGTACCGTCATAAAAAGATTTCCTTGGCTGACTAATTCAACATTTCATGTACAAATGTACCAGGAACGATTATTTCTCCAAGGAGGAAGTAGCTGCTGCCAAAGAATGACGACGAAATATGATCTATTCTTTATTTGCCTCTGTGACGAGCTGAATTTCCCTTGCTTCCTTGTGTCCCCATCCAAATCTGACCTTCTAGCAAAGGCTCAATGACTTCTTTTTTTCTTTTTTAAATTGTGAATCAAATTTATCTCCTTGATTTCACTTTGTAGCTACGCAACTAAGCTTGAAACCGTCAGCAGAAATAAATAAGATCTTGATTCAGGCAACACCACAGTTATGGAAATTGTGCATTTGTAACGTCCATGCTGAAGATGCAGGTTAAAATTTCAATGGCCATCTGAATTTCCTTGAAATTATAGAAGATTAAATTGTTGTATGTGTATCATATCATTAGTTGAAATATGAATGAAGTTGGACTTCCTAGCACTGTTAACGTTGGTGCTTCCTTTATATTTGCAGCATGGGGTTCATTTCTTTGCATGGATGGGATAACCATAAGTATTAATTGTCAATTCGAGTATAATTCAATAAGTAAGATGTGTACTTTCATCACAAAAAATCAGTGGTTTGATTTCCAACTCCACAATTATTGAACTTAGTCATAATAGACACAGTGAAAAAGGAGAAGTGAAGGGAAAAAGCATCATATATTGATAGAAATAGCAAGGATTTTGAGTCCATTAGACAACATTTGATAGTGACATCAAATAAAGCTAAAACCTCGACATATGGTTTATCGTATGCAATTCCTCCTGATCTCGTTACAGTTTCTAACATAGATATCAAATTTTAAGGATAAAAGAATTGGCACTGTATATTTTCTGTGAACAAATCAAATTTAGCTCAAATAAGCAATCATACTAAGAGTATTAGAGAACCATATGCTTCCAGGATTAGCAGAGATGTGGGATGTCAAGTAACTCAATTCCAACAGAGAATTGAATTTGTAAGGACCAAACTGCAGCTGCTTCCAAAATGTTGAAGACAGAGGCCCAAGCAATCAACACACTTTTAGGTTAGCCCTTCCTCTTGCCATCTCTAATGTGATCAGCTTTTGAACCAGTTTCACCATCATCGTTGAGAGCATTCAAGTTCAGACTTAAATCCAAAGTACTTTCGTTCAAATCTTGGCGCACTGCGTGATCGTTTTCCTGAGACTGATGAAATCAAAAGGCTGTTGCTCATAAAGCTTAGTAGTCTAAAGGTTGCAGGTTACAATGTTAATGTCGTTACTGATCTTTTTTTTTTTTTTAGTTCAACATGTGAGTACGGAAATTGAACCCATAATCTTTGAGTCAGAGAGATATGTCTAAACCAATTGAGTTATGTTTGGTTTGACATAGATTTCATCAGTTTATAGTCAGCCTATAGAGCATTGTGCGCAACCAATTTTGAAAGGTACTCCCAAAATAACACTAAACTATAGCGTGGCGAATGAAAAAAAAAAATCTTGAGAAGACTGTAAAAGTAATTTACCTGACTTTCTTCCATTGGCACATCATTAATATCTGGTTTCTCGTCTAGAAGCTCGCCCTTGGTACTTGCCACTGGCTCAACATCATCTGCTTTCATACCTTCATCTTCAACTTTATCAGCAACATCATTTTCTGCAGCCTCGTTTTTCTGTTCCTCTAACACAGCAATCTGCACATGAAGCAGACAAAAAATGGTAAGTTCTAACCCGTAAACTTATTTATAATTTAGATTGAGGCAGGGATACACATGGTAATTAGCTATTATCGTGTGTGTCAATCAAATATTATTATTATTATTATCATTTTATAGTGTCTATCAAGTACTACGGAGCTTCTTATAACACTTTTTCCATGAGAAAAACCATCTTCCATCAAGATAAATGGTACCGAGGGAATATAAAAGTATAACCTAAAAGAGAGACGTTAAAATGTGCAAAACTCCACAGCTCCACGACTTATCTAAACTCGGGAAAGTTTTTGTTTCTTTCTAACCATATAAACTACAAAACAGCAATAGATGACCTGTTACAGTAAACAGTCCTTTTGTACTCGGGAAAAAATATATATATACAGTAAACAGTCCTTATCCGAAAGCGTCGAAACCAAAATGCCTTCCTTTAATCATCTTGCAAAGACTAGTCCTCTAAACCAAAAAGATAGGAAAACGTCTGCCACAAATGATTCCACACCTTGGTAGCCAAAGGGAAAATCAGAAGATTCAGAACCAAGTGATTCTCAGAAACACATTTACACAAGGTACACTAGTTGGGATCGAGGAGGCTCTTTGAACAAAATCTGAAGTATTGAATCTCCCCAGGACAAGAAGCCAAGAAAAGATCCAAAATTTTCTTTGAGATCTTCAACTTCTAAAGTTTGGAGAAGAAGAGAGAAATCGAGGAAAGAAGGAAGAAGGAAACCAACCTAACAGAGACTTACATGTGAAGACAACAAACGGATCAATACACCACACAACTATAATTGTGACAAGGAGAAAGTCTTGGGATAAAATAAATGGAGTTTTATATAACATTGTCACATATATTGCCCTAACATTGCCAATCGTATAAACAATGCTGTTAAATGGTATGTCCTATCAAGTTACAATCATTACACGTGTTAACAAAGTCTTTGTTTATAACAGAGCTCTAAAATTTTGAATGCGGGAGGTGGTTAGAAAGATTCTAACCAAGGGAGGCTGCTTAACCCTTGCCCAGGCAGTCTTATCAAACATTCCAACCTACTTTTCCCTCTAAACGGTCCTTGATAAGGTGGCTAATTTTTTTGGAGAAAAAGGTTTGAAGAGAAGCTCAATATGGGGTGGTCGTAGCCATGGAGGAGGAAATCATCTTATTATTTGCTCTAAATTTTATCGCGTCTGCAGTCTATTTAAAAAAAAAAAAAAAGAATGGTCATCTGAAGACCATGCATTCCTTTCGATAACTAATCTTCCAAATTGCCTTACCCATGAGCATTGAGAATACCCTCTAGTCTCCACTATAAGTTTACTGAAAATGAATTTCATCGAAAAAGGCTGTCCATCTATCAAGAGGCCACCATCTCGAGTCTCAACTGTGAGATCTCTAAAACTTAACGATATTGTTGATGAGTTGCCTGTTGGAAACCTTGCCTTCTTTCTCATTTCAGGACCTAACTTTTTTTTGAACTGATTTCAGGACCTACCTAAAGGACGACATATTGCTCCATTTCCCTTCAATTAAGTTTCGTCCTAACAAGAAAGTTTCCACCTAACAAGAAAGTTTCCAAAACAATGAGACACATCCCACATCAGAGAAATAAACCTTTACTATTAAAAGGCTAAAT
>JAOANK020000018.1:1000871-1015847 GCA_026257165.2 Telfairia occidentalis
TATATATATATGTATATATAACATGCCACGAACTATGGACAAACTCTCAATGGGAAAAAAAACTATAATCACTCATAGAATGCAACGAAGAAGCCCATTGAACATGTTTTCAAAGGAAAAAAAAAAATACACCAAAATGCCCAATCAAGATACACATACATTTGAGCATTAATTAAAAGAAAGAATGAAAAATAATTCCCAAAATTTGAATTCTAAGGATACTTTTTTTGCATCATCAACGTTCACTTGCAAGTTGCAACTACGGAAATACTATAATATTATTCTATTTTTTTCACTCATAAGGATTTTTGAAGTTCTTCAGAAGTTCTGGGATGTCATAACCAAGCATGTCATCCACGGCTTGAATCATTTTAGGCTTCAATTTCTCAAATTTATCAATACTGTAGCCATTTAGTACCTCTCTAAAATGCTCCACATTTGGGAAGTCACCGGCGGGTAGATGGTACTCCCTTTGAACCTGTGATCCAGAATTCTCGATTCAATTATGCCTCGCACATAATTTCACGAGGATAGAGATAGAGAGAGAGGAAAAATTATTGAAGATGGCCGCCACAATGTAGCTGGTAATTTTACACTTTTAGATTTATGAGAGATAAATCGAAAAAGCACCTCAAATTTCTATCCTGTGGTTGTTAGAGGGCATGAAATTTTTCGAATCTAAAGAGACAGCTACATTGTCGCGGTGTCATTTAATAATTTTTCGAGAGAGAGAGACAGAGAGATACCTTTCCAAATTCATCTTCAAGATTATCAATAAGCCGTTGTTGAGTTTTGGCTTTGCCCATCATGGCCGGCATCTCCTTTTTAAGGTGGCTGATAATGTAGGCATGAATTTTAGCCGCTCTGGCGCGTTTCACAAATTCATTGATCTGAAATGTGAAAACGAAAATGATTTTCTAAACAGGAAAAAGATATCTATAATTCTTGCACAATTCATTCAAACACACATGCAATCATCAAAATATGTATTTTTAATTATACCCGACGGTCACACGCTTTCTTTGGAATGTCAATCAAGTCTGCTAAGAGGTCATCTTGTTCCTTCATAAAAAGATCGCGACCGATTGGGCCAACTGAGGCTTCATTAACAGGCTTGTCGTTAAATGACCTAATGAAATCAGATAATAAGATTACCGAGTCAAAATGCAAGAAAATGATGATATAAACGCAGGTCAGAGATGAGAAAAGTCGCATAGAGTTGGGCTTCAAGATCAGTTTGGAAGCAAACAAACGTTTCATTTTAAATAAATAAGTAAACCTAGAACACAAAAGGAAGTTCAAGAACACGAAAGGAAGTTCAAGAACACCAACAAACACGATATCCAAAAGAAATATCAAACAAACAAACACATACAGAGAAGGGGGAACTATCAATAACCAACACATATATAAATAGTTTGTTTGATACATAAATAATCAACATATGCATAAATAGTAGACTTATGAATCAAAGAACCTACCCAATATAAACACGAACCACCTCTGGAGTATTCAACACTTTGCCGAGAGACCACATTAATGCTCCATATACTCTCATTAACTAGAATGATGGAGAGTCAAAAAGGTCATTATAATCCTCCATGAAAGGACACTGCAAAGAAGAAAAATAATTGCGTAGTTCTAAATCTTGCCTGTTGTGTGTCAACTTGATCTGCTTTATTGAGAACAACTCGAATTTTATCATCTTGACCACGAAGAGATCCTATTACACGCTTGAACTCGTCACTGATATCAAGTTTATGGGGATCAAACAAAAGAAGAATGAGATCGCATTTTGCTGCAAACCATGATATAACCCCTGTGAAATCATAGCTTCTCTGTGTGCGTTGCTTTTCCCCAGACAGAACACCAGGAGTGTCCACAAATGTAATTTGATCGAGCAGCTGCAAGTATAGGTGAAAAATTCAGTATAGCAATTTGGAACAATGAAACCGCATACACATTCAGAGTAAAAAAATGATCTGACACTATTAAATGTTTTCAACTAAGCGATCAAAACTTCAACTTACAGGATGTGGCATTTGAGAACATTCAAACTTCGACAAGAATGCTCCACCAAAGGATGTCAAACCAGAGAATGGCATGTCTGCATGAACAGCAATGGTGTTTCCTGGAACACTTCTCTCATCTGGTCCAGACTGAGTACAAATTCACAATAAAGCAATCGAACGCACGTTAGCATATGAATATTAATAAGAATATATCATTCAGTTTGATTAACTAGGTTAAATTATTCATTTGATGGCTTGCAGTTCTTTCTTGTACAATTAATGCCCCTGCCAGATGCATGAAATGGTATTTGGGTCTATCGACCAAAGTAGCTTTGGTGAAAATACATTTCAGACGGTGGGAAATAAAAGAACACTGAAAAAGTTCCTTGTGCCGACTTTTCTCCATTTGAGAAATTATAGAAAAAACTTGTAAGATTGTACAATATGCAATTAAGATACTAAATCCATACCTTTCCTTCGACAAAATATAAAGAGGAAAAAGATCATCTCCGGTGATTAGGAAAAATCATAACATTCAGAATAGTTGCAGGATAACCAAAATAGAATTGCATAAACAATTAGATGCTGGCATGTTTCAATCAGAAAATATTGCAAGTCAAGAACATGACCAAAACTCAGAAACAATAAGATCAAAAAACAAGCTATCAGTTATAACTTATGAGTTTAAAATTATTATGAGAAAACAAAACAAGGGGTTTCCGTTACCATAACTACTACAAATCTATCAGTTGTTGGCTCGGGTCCTATGTGAGCTCCTGAAAAAAAATAAATAAATAAAACATGTAACAATTCAAAATTAATACATGCACATTACGAAAGAGACAGAAGTAAATTCAACCCACCTGGATAATTACATTTTAATAAATGTTTGATAAATGTTGTCTTTCCAGTTGAATATTGGCCCAACAACATGACCATGGGCTTAGCATCAAAATCACTGCTTGTCTGCAAGAAGTTGTTACAAAAATGGTCAAACACGTTGAAGGAACATTTTACACAATCTCAGTAACCATGCAACAACTCTTCGTCCATCTCTTTTAAAAAATTTAAGTGGACAAGAAAATTCCTAATCTACTCACCAGCAATGGGGACACAAAATCATTAAATAGATAAGTAGCTTCCAAAGGCTTTAGCTTTTCATTGTATAGTTTCTTCAAACCATCAATTATTGATGTAACCGCAGAATTGGATAACTGAACAAGAAAGAATGCAGAAGAAAACACATTAACAGAGAAGAATATGTCAACATTTGCAAGCACATTCAATTACTATGAAAATTATAGATCAGGAACAAAATTGTAAATAAATCTTATAAAATAAGAAACATAGACAAAGTAGAAAAAAAAAATACATTTAACAGAAACGACCACAGAATACCTTGCTCCCAGATTTTGAAGCAAACCATGCAGTTGATGGAGGTGGCTGAGGTTGAGGAGTTCCTATATTGGCAGGATATCAATTTAGATCACGGACCAACATGGAAATTTTATTACAGAAATTCAATGATCAGAAATTGTCTAACCATTTGTTTCAAGTTGGCTAGATATTGCTAACCTCTTCGTCTTCTGGAAAGAGGATCAAAAAAGTGATATCTCACAGGAATATTTCATTATTTAAATGTATAGTCCACATTGTCAAACAAGTGATATTACTTACAACAAATAAAGCGTCCAAGCCTTCCAGCACTGGAAGTTTAATTTCCTCAATGCCAGCTGTATGCAAGGTGTTATGTAAGCACATCAGCACAAGACTTGGATTCAAAGAAGGCACTTTCTGTTTATATTATGTGAACCAGATTTATCCTTTTTACTTTTCTTTAAAACCTTTCACTAATAATGTTCAAATAATCTAGTTCATCAATATGCAATAAAGTAAAGTAAGAAACCAAGCACTAGAAGATGAATTAACTGGTAAAACTTAATTACTGGCCTCGTATCACAATAATATCACCAGGGCAGTCTACAAGACATTTGCTTAGACCAAATTCCATATTGTATTCTTTACAGCTAGAGTATCATAACATTTCGAGAATCAAAGGAAGGGAAAATAAAAATAAATAAATGAATTATGAACCTGAATATCACTGATATCAATACTAATTTTTCATAGAATTAAAGAAGGTTCTGGCATATTATATCTGGATTATTTGATGTCTTAAGACAAACAAAAGAAAATCACATTAAAAATAATATAGAGTTGATAATAGAGAAAATTAATCTGTTACATTTAAAGCATAGTAGCCAAAAGTACTTCAAACTGTTAAAAGTAAAAGACAGAACTACCAAAGACATCATTCAACTTGCCTGCCTTTTTTAGGATATCTGAGTTCAAGTCATACCCTGCTTGAGCTAAAGAAATAAGCTGGTCATTACCAAAACAATAATTAGAATTACAAAGAGCTCCATGTAGTGGTTAAAGAAACAAAATCGAAACAAAGAAGTAGAATAGAACCTGCATAGCAGTAACAAACTCATTGAGCCCTAAATATCCTTGTCGTTTGGAGTCTGCAATAGCCCAAACCTTTAAACAGGAAATAAAAATATCACATTAGTTTCACTTGCAGCATATCAGAATCCACAGCAGTTTAACGTTCCAAATAATAAAACTCCCCAAAAGTTGAGCAGTAATCGGAGGAAAACTGTTAAATCACCGTGCAACTAGAGCAAAGGCAGATACTCGATGCAATAAATGTATTAGCATTAAACTTATTGATACGTATTTAGTTATTTATAATGCTCCTAAGTTTACCATAAAAAAATTTCTCATCGTGATTAAGAGGAAAAGTTATAAAAATAATACGCACAATTTTTAAAAAGAAACAAAATGAAAATATATGATCACAAAACAAACGAACGTAAACACAGTATTTGACCAAATAAGCACTTCAAATAAGGAAGTTTTTTTTTTCATTATGTAGCAGAAATACTGATCATCCACCTCTAAGCACATCAAATTCCGCCATTCCACACTAAGAACACCGAAGTTAGACGTAACATCAATTAAGAAGGACTGAAAAGGTTCCTAACTGACTCAAATCATAATTCTCTAATTTACAGAGACGTCAAAAGTTAGATTGAACAATTATCTAAACGGACTAAAAAGATTAAAGAAAAATGAAAGTGAGATACCTGTTTGAGCTCTGCTCGAGAAAGACGAGACATGGAGAAGAACTGTATGGCATCATTTCCAGTGACGCGGCCATCTCTATCTACACGAAAGTAAAAACAGAAAATAAAACGATTAAAACCTCTTGATGATTAAGAACACAAGGAACAACGATTGAGGATTGAAAACGTACCGGAATCGGCTAAACCGAACCATTCCTGAAAGATCTTAAGTTGCTCTTTCGAGCAGGCCCCAATCGCTCCCGATCCAATCTCCATATTTCAGCGAAGCTCTGAAACGAAATCAGAGAAATGGAATTTGAAATTTGAAAAATGATCTGCCGAATTCTCCTGACGGCTCTACTCTCTACTATCTACTCTGTCAGATTTTTTATCCTTTTTCTTTCTATTTTTTTTTTCCTTTTTCTCGCAACAGTTTTGGCGCTCGGGATGAGAAAAATTGAAACGCAAGTCGATGCTAAAAACGACGCCGTTATTAGGTCGTTTTTGTCGGGGCTGGGAAACGGCTTGAGCTATGTTTATGTGTGGCATGATGTACTATACGATCCGTGTATCCTTCCGAATTGGACGGTCTGGATGGAAGTTGTCAGGGTATGATTCATCGGATTGATTTAGGTTGGACACGTGTTGTGGATACCATTAAATCAACGGTGGGAACTTTGCAGGGGATTATTATTGATCCATCCACCCGATATTTTTGAATGCCCGTGACGTGACGTGAGAGCGCCCGTTTGAAGTCAAAACAAATCTGTGAGTGAGTGGAGCCCACATGTACATATGGATTACTTTGGGAGACTTGTGATTCAAATTTTGAATATTTTCCATCAAATTACTATTGATATTTTTTATTTGTTTTTTACTTTGATAATGGTGTTTATTTGGTTATGAAATTTAGGATGAGTTTTGCATAATTTTAGAAAAAAATATTTTTTAAATAAATTTAATTTCTTTATGAGCACTTTTGAAAATATTAATCATTTAAAATGTGTTGAGTATATTTTTTTACTAATTTTGGATAATGAAAAGTATTTTTTAAGAAAATCTTAACCATTAAAATGTAATTTAAAATTTTGGTTTTATTTAAAATTTATTTTTAAGAAAGATAAAGGAGATAGATTATCCAAAAATAACTTTTAAATTAATCTAATTTTTTAAATTACAGTTTATATGTTAAGATTTTTTTCATAAAACTTTTCTAAAATTATTCAATAAACTATACTAAACACATTTTAAATTATTAAGTTTTCAAGTGTGTTCATAAAAAAGTAATTTTATTTAAAAAGCGTTTTTTTCCCAAAGTTATCTCAAACACACCCTTAAAATTTTATAATTAAGATTTTTTTAGTTGAACAATATGACACTGTAAACATATTAAGGACAACTAACATTTTTCACATTTTCACAATGGTTTGCTATTGTCTACTTTGGGCATAAATTCACATGGCTTTGTTTTTTGTTTCACCTAAAAGACAACATACTAATGAAGATATTATCTCTCACTTATATACTCGTGATCCTACATTTATCTAGTTAATGTGTGATTTTGGTCGTACACTCTCAACAAAAGATTAGAATATTTAAATTTTTAGTTTAAAATATGTTTTAATCAGTTTAGTTATGTTTAGGTTGGTATTATATTCTTAAACTTTTCATTTTGATTACACCATTAATTTAATAAATTAATTAAATTATAGATAATTTGCGACGATCTCACAATAGAAGTCCCAAATTTGATTTAGCTTTAAAGTATGACAAAATGAGATTCAAGACAGATTTAAGACAAAAAATTAAGACAACTGGAGTTAATTTTATGGTACGGCAAAAAAAATTAATATAAAGTTAAACTATCAATAATATTTAAAAGTTTAGATGTACTAAAAAAAAGTTTAGAGCTTCAAATTAAATAATTTAAAATAAAAATTGAACTAAAAAATGTATTATTAGAATACAAAATTTCGCGAGTTCGTTTTTTTCTTATTAGAATTAATACTCAAATATATATATCAGTCACGCATTTTTAAGTAATATTCTAAGTTTTTTTTTTTTTTTTAAATGGGCTTCATCTTCCTAGCCTTCTATGAGTGATAATATATATTTTTTCTTTGTTGTCACAATTGCTCGTTGTATATCATAGTCTTTAATCCTTGGTTTCTAAATTTTAAAATGTTACACTTTTATCCATGAATTTTGAATTTAGTTTATATTTGGTCTATGTGCTTTGAATTTAATTTCTATTTGCTCATTAAATTTTAAAATGTTGTACTTTTACTTCTTAATTTTCATTATTACTCACTTTTAATCCGTAACATGATGGAAATATTAGAAATCAATCTGTTTATTACTAATGTTTTTATCATATTACCTATTTACATATTATAAAAATAATATTGTTACTATGTAAGCATATAAATAATATAAATTCACATTAAATAAATTCATCAATATTTTGTTAATGTTACTAATAATTATTATGTTAGGGACCAAAAGTAAGCATTAGTGAAAATCTAAGGTAAAAGTGTGAAACATTTTAAAACTTAAGGACTAAATGGAAACTAAACTAAGAACTCAATGTTAAAAGTGTAACATTTCGAAACTTATTGATCAAATGTAAACTAAACTCAAAACTCAAAGGTAAAAAAGTCATATTTTGAAATCTAAATGACCAAATGAAAACTAAACCCAAAACTTAAGAATCAAAACGGTATTTTTCTTTTTTCAGATGCAATTTGCTTATTAATTTAAACAACGGTTCATAATAAAAAAAAAATTACAAAGCATAAAAGTGCATAGATATTTAATCTAAATCTACAAATTAAGTTGTAGGTTATCTGAGTCCTATTCTATTGTTTGAATTGTAACATTAAAAAGATGAGTCAACCTAAATATAATTTATTTGGTTAATAATATATCTTTAACCAAAAGATTGAAAGCTAATATCGTGCATTAGCAAACTCAAAAAAAAAAATAATAATAATAATAATGTACTAAAACTGTCTATATTCAAATATCATTATTTAACTTTAGAGCGATCTTTATATCATAATTAATATAAGAAGAAGGCAAATTTTAAAAGTGGAAAATCAGCTGAGCACTTCCCCTCTTTTTTCAGTCTTGGAGCTGTGATCATGTGCTTCACTTTGGACATAAACAACAACGTATCTGCATAAATAAATTAATAAAATATATTTCACTACTTTTTAAATCATAAAAAAATACAAATATTGATTATTTTCATACTCTATATAACTTTTAATATACACTATTTTTTTTTTTTTTTGGAATGACCACTGTGAACTGTTTAAAAGTATATAGACCAAATAGTAATTAATTAAACCTAAACATTTTAAATTTTGGTTTAAAAATTATTTTAATAAAAGAACTTTCATGTTTGTACCATTTTAGTCTCCAAATTTTTAAGATATTCATTTGGTCATAAAATTTTCAAATTTATTTTATTTGGTAACTAAAATAGTAATTAATTAAACCTAACCTAAACATTTTAAAATTTAGTTTAGATCCTATTTTTGTTCAAGAACTTTTATGTTTGTACTATTTTAGTCTCTAAAATTTTAAAATATTCATTTTGACCCTCAAGCTTTCAAGTTTATTTTATTTGGTAATTGAATTTTTTAATTTTCAATATTGGTTTCTGAACTTTTTGAAACTCATCACGTTGGTCTCTATCTTTATTTTTATTTTTTTAACAAATTAATGACAAAGCTCGGTACATATGTATTAACATGTTGATATGAATATATATGTTTTCAAGCAACATAAGTTGAAGACGAGCATTATACAAGTAAATATAAGATGACAAAAATATAGAGTGAAGACCAAAATAATTATTTTTTTTTTTATAAATTTAGGGATTAAAATAAATATAATTTTTTAAGTTGGTCAAAATAGAACTAATTTAAAAGTTAGAGAATCAAAATAGACATTTTAAAAATTTTGGAGAAAAAAATGGAATAAAATTGATAGTTATGAGAACAAAATTAAATGAGATTTAACCGTTATTGAAAATTTGAATATAATGGTGTTTAGTTTAATTTTGAATTCCTTCCTGAAGAAAGAAAAGGAGAATTAATTAAATTACCTTGGAAGCAAATGAAGTCGATTCAGAAGTGGTGGTGTGATTCGGCAATGGCGGCACATTCGGAGGATTATTCGAGCCTGCAATTTGTTTCTCCATCTTCACTTTATTGAAAATCGCCGTATATCCATCTCCCGATCTCGGATCCGTCGCATCCCAGGCCCCAAATTTCGGTACCGAAGCCATCATTTCGCCTTCATTAGTCCGCCGAATCCTTGGATTAGGGTTAGGGTTAGGGTTTCCGCCATGGCCGGCCACGGTTGGATGAAATCGACTGATTCCTTCCACTCCATTGTTACTACTACTATTCTTCCTCCTCCTCCCACTGTGTTTCGCCTCCTTCAGAAGCGCGTAATCGGAGCCGCCGCTTCTCTCGCTGCTCAATTTCTCCGATCCGGAGCTTGCGATCGCTCGCCGATCGAGATTCGGCCGGCGCTGGTGATCTCCCCCGTCGTGTGCGGCTGCGTGATGTCTTCGGCGGTGGTCTGATGAAGTTGATTTGTGGTTTGCGGCGACCGGCGGCGGCATGAAGGCCTCTGGAGGGTAGGTGTCGGGATCGTTGGGATTGAAGGTGACGCCGGCGGCTCGGAGTTCGCGGGCGTTGTCGAAGCAGATGGTGTACGGTACGTCGTCGGTGTCCCAATTTCCGAATTTCGGGACGTGAGATGACGATTTTGCCCCCTGCCATTGGATTAATTCACACGGTGAAATTGAAATTTTATTATTGAGAGAGGGAGGAAGATTATTAATTAGTAGAAAAATTAGTTCTTCTTGTTGGACGATGATTTAATTATCTTTTTAGATTGTTTCGATGATGATGAAAAGTGGGGGAAGAAGAAACACTCAACTGCCATGAGCTATGGCACGGCGGCTGTTAAGGCGGCGGTGGCGGCGGCAGCGGCGAGGGGAAGAAGAAGAAGAATGGGGAGTTTGGAAGATAGTTGCATGAAGGAAGTTGGGAGTTTGAAAAAGTCGTTTGATTTGATCGCACAATTATTTTCGACACTTCCCAAGTTTGTTGCTTAATTTCGATGTTTCTTTTGTTTTGCCTTTTTTTATGTCTTTTCTTTACCTTTTTGTTTTAAAGGGTTCTTTATAATTGTAATGGGATGATATATATATATATATTAATTAAAGCTTATTTATACAAAATTTTCATATACTTCGTACTTTGTTTAAAAAATATTTTTATTCTACTAAATTTTCAAAAATACCATTTAAGAATAATTCAGTTATATATTTGATAGAAAACTAACTTAATATTAATTACAAGGATATAAAACAATCTAAATAAACATTTTTTAAAAATCAACATAACATTTTAAAAAACAGCTAAACCCAAGTAGATGATTTCAAAGCTTAAACTATATACATCGTTTGTTTTTGTCCTTTTTTTTTTTTAAAGGTCAATTTTGATTTTTAAAATTATTATTTTTATTTGAAAGCTTCAACTCAACACCAAAACTTTGTGTTTTTGCATTTAAGCTACCATGTTAGCTAGTTTGTATCCATCAATTTATCAGTAGTCTTGCAGTTTTCTATCAAATATTTAACGAAATTTGTTTTTAAGTGTAACTTTGAATCATTTAGCAAATGTGAAATATATTATTACAACTTTTGAAAGTGAAATAAATTATAAAGTATGTGAGTATTTTATATAATTAAGTCTTTTTAAAAACTATAAATTAAAAAAAGAAAAAAAAAAAGCCCCAGAATTACATAATTTTTTTGATTTCTTCTTAAATGTTTGAGAAGTTTTAATTTTTTCCCTCCATCAATCTTTTAATTCGTTTTAATAAAAGACCTATGTGATCAAATTTACTAAAACAAAATTGCTAAAAGTGCAAATTTCAAGCTCTTTTTTTTTTTTCGATATAGAGATAAGGCCGGCAATATTTTGAAGGCCGGCAACAATATTTGCGTAAACTATTTTTCTTTGTTAGCTTTTTAGGGTATAATAATGTAACGTAAAGATGTTGGCATGTTAATTCTCGAATAAACTTGTGAACATTCCTTTTGATGATCGATGAAATCTAATAAAAATGTATAACGGAAAAAAAATAAATTTTGATCTCTAAACTTTCAATTTCATCAAATTGAACCTCAAATTTAGATAAAGTGCAATCTTAATCTTAAACTTGAAAAATTGTTGCAAAGTTTATCAATTTTTATTTGAAATATCATTAAAAAAAAGTATTATTATGTGCGTTCAATAATTATAAACATATATAAGAAACAAAATGGATAGAACTAAAAAGAAAAAATAACATTAAAGCTAAATTTTTATTGAAATTTGTGAATTTTAACAAAATTATTTAATTATTAATTTGTGTATTAATCAAACTTAATTTTGTGTAATGATGTATTTTATTGAAACTAGTGAGTTTACAAAAAATTTCACATTTTTTTTTTTTTTTTTTGGTTAAAATTAGCGAAAATTAAATACATGATTAAAATTGCAACACTTACCTAAGTTTAAAGTCTAATTTGATGAAATTAACCATTGAAGATCAAAATTGATAAAATTTGACAAGTTTATGGGTCAAATTTGATTTTTTTCCTCATATATAATAACTAAAATCCTTTCTCCTAGAGCTAAAGGAATTGATACCAATTGAAGCTAAAATTTTTAGTGATGAATAGTTCAAACATTTCCTAGCTCTGTTGGAAAAAAAAAAACATTTTCTTGTAGATTTCACACATGTTAGTATAATTGAGTCAGACAAAAGCAAATATATTATCCACTAAGTTATGCTCGAATTGACACCTTGTTCATCTTTGTTGTTATTTAAATCCACTTCACATCCTTCACCTTAAGCTTACTCGTCCTTTAGATTTCACCTATCCATGTACACTTTTTACCTCAGCTGAATATTCTTATAGACATGCCTTCTATTCACCGAAAATAGTGTTTTTAGTGTCGAACGAGTGAGTAATATGTAAGAACAAGCTTATCAACAATACAAGTCATCTCATGAATGAACTCTACATATTAGGTTTATATACTTTCTAAAAATCAACTTTTGGTCCATAATGCAGTTCATTGGCTTATAAATACAGAACGCTACAACCAATTTGAACATAATTCAATTGATTAAGACATATATCTTCAGCCAAAAAACGAAGATTCGAATATTCAACCAACATATTGTTGAACAATTTTAGAAAGATAACTTCCCTCAACAAAAGCAACAGTAGTACAAATGCCGCAAGTATATGCAAGAGGGAAAATTAAATTATCGTTAAAGCAAATACCTTCAAGAAATACCAACGGTCTTGTTGAGCAGCCACAGCACGAGTGCAAGTTCAATAGCAAAAATGGATTTCAGCCATGTTCTGTCCACCATGAATCCATACACTGTAATTCCTGCTTTGTTATTCCTTAAATATATCACTGCACCACAGATATAAGAATGAATTAATTGTTACGAATCGATTCCAATATCTCCAAGTTGAAAGGAAAAGTGAATATTCATTTATCAAATCATTTACTCCATCATATATAGTCCGATAGATCTTTTGAAGAACTGCTTAATTAAATGCGAATAAAATAAAGATACGGTGGTCCCATCCTGCATGTCAATACGGACAAAAATGAAATTTATAATGAGAGGGAAATTCTTGGGACTTAAAAAAGCAGAGCAAAGGATGGATTTTCATATATAACTGGAAGTGACACAATGTTTTTACTGACCTAGTGCCTGCCTCTTTTGGAATGAGATTGTGTGGGCAAAAACTGGCATCAGTTTGACATCATCTAAGTCGTCCTCGTCCTCGTCTTCGTCGTCGGAGTTTGATTCGACGGTCGTGACCCGAGCTGCTGTCGGTGTCTCGCCGTCGAGGTTGTCCAAGGTGTTTATGATGGCGGAGACGTGCCACTTGGCAGCAAGATATGTGATGGAATGTGCCTTGTGGGTGATCTTTGCAGCGCTGCGGAGGCATATGAAGATGCCTGTCACCAGGCTGATGGAGCATAGCTGCATTTGTTTTTCAAAACTCATAGCTTTTACCAACATATCCAAATCAGTATTTTTCTCACTAAATTATAAACATTCAATCTTTCAGCCACGTAATTAGGAACTTAATCCCTCAATTACTTCCAATCTGAACACCTCTAGATTAGAATTTGGGATTACAAGTAATAGTAATTCAATCGAGTAGGAGAAGAATGACCACCGAAGCAACATAGAATCAATACTACTATAATAATTTGTAAATACATAAAAAGTTGTTCAAACTTAAAACGCCGCCTCATATTAAAATAGTAATTCAATTTGGTATGGAATGTTGGAATGGATGAACATGGTCTTATGTCGATAAGATACAAGATTATTCAGGTCAAACTAAAATATCAAAATCATGCAAATTTAAGTTTAATTAGAGTAAAAAAAATTTTAACTTGATAAAATATATAAAGAAACGAAAAGATCAACGATCAAACATTTTGAAAATATACATGGAAAAACCGATAATATCAAATTACAGGGATAGTAATGAAACATACACACATATAAACCCCAAATTTCGATAATGATTTATAAATGAATGATATAGGGATCTTCCTGCGTGTCACCCTAAAAAATTTGACAACTAGGAGAGAAAAATACAAAAGAGAAATTTTTTTATTTTTTTTGCATACTAAGTATTTTTCACTATAAATCTATCTAAATGTACGAGTCCACAATGACGCACAGTAATTCAACTCAGTACGTGAGACGAAAAGGGCACAAGCACAAGTACAAGCACACAATGACTAGCAAGAGAAGGAAGTTAAAAAGAAACATTATACATTACCGCAAGTTGTCCAGCCTTGGATAGATTAGGATGAGCGTTTGATCTGGTAGTCATCAAGAGAGAGAGAAACTGACTGGCAGTGACGAATACCAAAGAGAGCAGCATGAAGATTCTGAAGCGATGGCTGATGAGGATCAAGGTCCTTCTGAGGCCCAAATGCTGCATCAAAATGGTGCCCACTTCGGTTTCCTGATGGAAGACATGGCCAAAATCTTCGAGTCTGATCATTTGCAGGCGGCAGATCAGACGGAAGAGAATGCAGACGAAGAAGAAGATGGAAGTTCTGTAGAACCATGAACAGAGCTCCAATGTGCAGGCTGTGATGTAGCTGATGTACATGTTATTGCCGTAATATGGGATTTGTTTGCCTGCTGATATGTACCACCAGATTATGTAGGCTGCTTCTGCCATGAAACATGGCAGAAGGAAGAAGGAGATGAGCTCCATTGATCTCTGCAATAACATTTCGTAAACAGATTACACTTGGAAATCAAAAACAACTGTGTATATAAGTAAACATTTTGAACTTCCTCGATCTGAACATAGTTAAATGAATATGGCATCTACTATCATTGTAAAAGTTGATAATTCAATCTACTAACCCCTCGATTATTGAACTAAAAAAACAACACTTAAATAATTTCTTTTTAGAGAACGATGTTTCATAAAAGTAATTTCAATTTATTGATGATATTAGACTACATGATCAAGATTATTGTTGAGATTTTAAAAATTGCTCATGGTTGGTAACTTTTTTAAAAAAATATTTTTAAATAAAGCATTTATTATATAAGCATTTCTTTTTAAAGAAAGTTAATTAAATACTTAATTTAAAGAAAACTTTAAATGCATTTTATATGTTTTTACATATTTTAAAAATATCTTTTATTATTAAAAATTCTAAAAAGTATTTTTAATTGGTTAAAATTAC